>CAUYTI010162077.1:0-52907 GCA_963575145.1 Galago senegalensis | reverse complement strand
GCGGCTAAGGCGCCAGCCACATACACCTAAGGTGGCGGGTTCAAATCCAGCCCGGACCCGCCAAACAACAATAATGGCTGCAACCAAAAAATAGCCGGGTGTTGTGGCAGGCACCTGTGGTCCCAGCCACTTGGGAGGCTCAGGCAGGAGACTCACTTGAGCCTAGGAGTTGGAGGTTGCTGTGAGCAGTGAAGCCATGGCACTCTACCCAGGGTGACAGCTTGAGGCTCTGTCTCAAAAAAAAAAAAAGAAAGAAAGAAAGAAAGTAAAACAGCCCAAAAGAAAAACTTAGTATTTAAGAAAGTGGATCTAACACTGAAAAAAGCTGAACAGAATCCCCAGAAAATGATGCAGGGGGAATCTCAGGAAGTCACTGTGCCCAGGTCTAAGAGGCCACTGGCTCCAAGAAGAGGACTTCAGCAGTCTCCAAGAGAAAATGATCACTGAGATTGGAAATGCCATTGTGGGGTTCGTATGAGCTATAGGAGTGTATAGAGATGCTTAGCCTTAGAAAATGAAGATTTTTTTTTCCTTTTTTTTTGGCCGGGGCTGGGTTTGAACCTGCCACCTCCGGCATATGGGACCGGTGCCCTACCCGTTTCAGCCACAGGCGCCACCCCAAAAATGAAGATATTTTTTAAAACAGAAAAACTAAGCCAATGAATGAGATAATTATTAACTCCTGGCTGAGCAGGAAATAATATTTACATTGCATTAATAACAGAAGCACATACGCATTTAACGAAAATCACGTTGAGAGGATGGGGAGAAGGGATGAGAGTGTGTAAGAAATCTAAACTTTTCATCTATAATAGCGAGTCAGTAGATCAGTGTTTTTCAACCTTTTTTTATCTCAAGGTGTACTTGAACCTATAGTCAAGCTTCCACGGCTTGACTTAAATTATATTGATAAAAAAAAAAAGAGTAAAGAAATGGATGTACTTACTATGCTTTGAATGTCTTTCAAAATTAATTTAATTACTGCTCTTTAAAAAGATCCTCTTGTGGCACACCAGTGGAACACAGCTTACTGGTTGAAAAATCACTGCAGTAGATAATGGATAACATTGAGGAATCAAGAGATAGAAAAATAAATACGATATTTAGCAAGGAGGCCAAAAAGGAGAAATAGTTAAGAGGGTGGGATTGCTCCTGGCACAAGGAGGGCAGCAGGACCAGGAGAGAAGACTGCCATTTTTGCTAATAGAGACTGTAGCAGCCCATATAGCCTATGGCTAGGAGGAGTGAGGGTTACAAGAAACACCTGTATAGCTCGATAATGGAACACCTTGGTGAAAGGGCATGGGGAGGGATTTAGTTCTCTTAACAAGCATGAGAGCTTGCAAGAGGACAGCAGTAGTGAATTGGCAGTCTCTACACCTGTGGTGTTAAGAGTCATGAGATCAGCTCTATATTAGGCTGGAGGAGCTGGCAGTCGAGAGCGAGCTCATTCTATCATAGACTGGCTTACTTTGTCGCTTCTCCTGCTTGCAGAACACCAGCGCTGCATCTATCTGCTGAAGATTACTAAGCTTTGCTAAAGACTTCTAAGACTTATTCTTCTAAGACTGCTTCACCCTCAAAGACTATCTCTCTCTCTCTTCTCCCTTCTGCTAAAGTAAATAGCCCTCAGGCACTTAAGAGCAATTGTTCCTGAGCAAGATAATCCCGTAGCAGTCAGGAAAGATAGCTAGATGAGCCAAGGGCCAGGGACCTGGTGGGTCCTGGCCAACCAGTGGCAAGAACAGACTTCTTTTCTTTTCTTTGTGAGAGAGTCTTACTCTGTGACCCTTGGTAGAGTGCCTTGGCGTTGCAACTCACGGCAACCTCAAACTCTTGGGCTTAAGTGATTGTCTTGCCTCAGCCTCCCAAGTAGCTGGGACTGCAGGTGCCCAGCACAACACCCAGCTATGTTTTTTTGTTGCAGGCGTCATTGTTGTTTAGTAGGCCTGGGCCGGGTTCAAATCCACCTGCCTCGTGTATGTGGCTGGCTCCCTACCCACTGAGCTACGGGCGCCGACCCATGTCACAGACATTTTTAATCACTACAGTTGTCCCCTCTTATCTGCAATTTCTCTTTCTGTGGTTTTAGTTACCTGAGGTCAATCATAGTCCAAAGATATGCTATTTTGGGAGGGGGCACCACATTCCCATAACTTTTATTGCAGTATCTTATTATAATTGTTCTATTTTATTATTAGTTATTGTTGTCAATCTCTTACGGTCCCTAATTTATAAATTAAATGTTATCGTAGGTGTGTTGTACCTAATAGGGGAAAATATAGTTCATATATATATTTAGGGTTTGGCACTATCTGTGGTTTCAGGCATCTATTGGAGGTCTTGGAACATATCCCCAGAATAAGACGGGACTATATTGGTTTTTAAAATTTATTTGCAGGCTGGGTGCAGTAGCTCATGACTGTAATCCTAGCACTCTGGGAGGCTGAGGTGGGTGGATCCCTTGAGCTCAGAAGTTCTATACCACCCTAAGTAAGAATGAGACCCCACCTTTCCTAAAAAACAGAAAAGGTAGCCGGGCATTATGGCAGGTGCCTGTAGCTACTTGGGAAGCTGAGGCAGGAGGATGACTTGAGCCCAGGAGTCTGAGGTTGCTGTGAGCCAGGCTGACGCCACAGCACTCTAGCCCCGGTGACAGAGCAAGACTCTGTCTCGAAAACTAAAATTCATTTGAAAACAGTAATTTGACAAAATAAAAGCAAATTAAAAACAATCGCATTACAGATAAAAAGGAAGCCCAAAGGAGGGAGCGTCAGAGAATGAGAGTTTCTGAGAAGGCTGCTCAGAGCAGGTGATGCTTAAACCTGTTGCAGGTGAAGAGAGGGAGAGCAGCCTGTGCAAAGGCCATGGGGCACCAGTGATGCTCAGACACCAAGATGCTTTAGACCGAGAGGAAGGGGCAAGTGGGAGGAGATACAAGCAGAGACAGACCCTACCTAGGGCTCTTAGGCCACGGCAGGGACTATGAGTTTTACTTGACGAGAGTAAGTGGCCATTGGAAGGTCTCAAGAAGGCAACTGTTGGGGCTTCCATTTGTAATAGACTCATGCTCCCTGCTGAGTAGGAGGTGAAGGTGGATGTCGGAGAATGACAAAAGCTGTAGGGGAGGCAAAGTTTTGTCCTCTACCCTCTTAGTATTTCCAGCTGGACCTAAGAATTAAACTGACACAAGACAGACTAACAGGAGAAAAACATACAAATTTATTTAGATGTACAGGGGACACTCCCACCTCTCAACAAATAACAACAAAGTCCCAAAGAACTGACTAGGCTTATGTGTTTATATACTGGGTTGAACAAAGAATGATGATTGTGTAACCAAAAAGGTAAGTTCAAAAAGCTTGTTTGTACAGGTCTATCTTGGCCTTGATCCCTGCCTCTGGTAATGGGCACGTCTTTTTTCCTCCGCTTGGCATTCTATCTCTGGCTTTCAGGAGGAAAAGGGAAGGTCAGAGAATCCTTCTTATGCCCCAATGTTTTCCAAGTGTCTTTAGTTTATAAGAAAAAAAAAAGATTTGCCAAAATGGAATGTTTTGGGGCAAACATCCTGAACTCCAGTGGGTGGAATGGACGGGTTAGAGGCCAGAACTCCAGGTAGAGGCAGCGAGGCCTGGTAGGGAGAGGCGGGACCAGCTGACAAGCATTCCTTCATTTAACCTTTAGCAGAAGAACCCCTGGGGCTACGTGGTAATGTGGGTACCTGAAGAAGAAAACTGCAGTTTGGAGAGGGGTTCACAAAGTAATACTGCTTGACTGGGGTGGGGGTGGAGCTGGGGCTGGTGCTCCCTCCTCAGAGCCCAGCTACAGCTCATGAACTCATACATAGGGGAGACAGAGGCCTGGAGGGAGGCTTGGCTGGGGCATAGGGCAGGTGGAGAGATCAGGTGGGTTTGGGGTGGCAGTGAGTGTATCCCTGGTCCTACTGTGTGCTGCTGCAGCCACAGCGGCAGCCCCAGGACAATTCAAATTCCTAGTTCTCTGAGGGCCTGCTATGTGGCAGCCCTGGGTACCTGGTGACAAAGTAAGTCTAGCCCTGATCCCAAGGAATGGCCCACTAAGGAAAGGGGCCTAGTTGGTGCCTGGCACCTAGCAGGTGCTTTTAGCAAAGACTCATTTCGTTTTCCCTCCCTTCTCTGACTGCTGTTTCCCTTGCCCTCCTGAGACAGCGGGGGTTGGGGGTGGGGGTGGTGTGTGTCAGTACAGGCTGGGACATGGCATCCAAAGGCAGCCAGGCCTGTGGTCAGGCCCCAGGGCAGGGTGTCTCAGATACAGGTAGGCAGATAGGGCCCACTGGTTATTTTTTAACAGCCTACAAGCTGAGAACGGTTTTCGACCATTTGCAATTGATTTGATGGTAGGAAACACTAACCCTGAATTTTAATTAACCAAAATGTCATCCCCCAAGAGAATTCTATTCTTCTCGTGGGCAGATCTGTATCACAAAACATTGTACTCAATTATTCTTATACTTTGAATTTTGTCAGTTAAAAGCAGTGGAGATTTTTTTTCCCTCACTGCATAATGTCTTAAATTTTGACTCTCAGCCCTCAAAGCCTAAAATGTTTATTTTTTACCCTGTCCTTCTGCTCCTCACCCTCCCTGGCCCTCTCCACATTCAACAATCCTAGGACTAATGACCCCCATCTGGCCTCCCCCATGGCCAGTGTCACACAGGCCAGCCTGGCTGCAGGGCAGGACTGTGGACTCCCAGCCCACTGCTCGCCTGTGCTCTCAGCTCTCCTGTCAGCACTGGCTAACCCACACCCCACCTGGCCCGGGGACACAGCTGTCGCCTGGGGGACATATGCTGTGGTGGCCTGGGGGAGCTCAGGCTAAGGGGCTGGCGGACCCTGAGCACCACATTCTTATCTCCAACTCCCTGCGGGAGCCAAGGCCAGCGTGGGTGGCTGAAATCTCCTCGGTAACAGGGTCTGCCCTCCTCCTGCTCCCTCTCCCGGCCTCCTTCCCAACCTTCATCCCCTCACGCTGCACCTGCTCTCGGCCCTCTGGCCCTCGGCCCCTCCTCCCGCCTCTCCCATGCACCCCCTCCTTCCCTGGCTCCGTGTCACCATCTGTGGCACAGTCCCTCTCTGTCACTCTCCTTGCCACCCCCTCATTCTCCTTCCTCCCTCTCGCTCTCCATCCCTGCCTCTCTGCATCTCTTCCTCTCTCTCCTTTTTCCTCCTCCTTGTCTTCTCCCTGTCAGCATCTCTCTCACTCCCCCTCATTCTGCCTTTCCACCCACTCACTGTCTCCTCTCTCCTTCTTTCTTTCTCTCTCCCTCCCCCCACCTCAGAACAACCCCCTTTCCCCTCTACTGCTATTGGGTTCTACGATCCCTGTTCTCCTCTTTTTTTCTTCACCTTGGGAAGCTTCTCCCCCAACCCCCTCCCCTTCGGGGACCCTGACTGCAGAGTCCCTATCTGTGTCCCTGCCCCTCAGGATGTGTTCTGGAGATGGGGGATGATGCATCAGGCACCGCTGGGAAGTCAAGGCCAGAGACCAGATGGGAGAGGCGCTGTGGGCAGACGTGGCCGCCAAGGGCCTGGGAGGGGCCTCAGCCCACAAGCGGTCTAGAAATGGGTGCCATGTGGGTACCCTGGCTAGGGGTGCTCTGGGGGCACCTGGGTTCTGGGCAGGGAGGGGGACAACAGAATGGTAACCACCCTGGCGGCAAGGAGGGAAACCCTCACCCTATGGGCAGGTAAGGCGGCTGGGGCCCCGGTGGGGTCCTGGAGGGTGGGGTGGAGCCCCTCCTCTGCCCATCATGAACTTGGGAGGCTGGGGCTGGGGGCTAGCAGCAGGTGAGAAGTCCCAGGGAGGAAGGAGGAGGCCTTCTTTTTCTTGGAGGGCTGCAGGGGCAGGGGTATTAATCTGAGAATCTTGGAATCGCAGAACAGCAGAATGTCAGAGCTGGAAGAAACCAGATGCATCACAGCATTTGGCCTCAGCTCACGTGGCAGCTCTCCCGAGCTCCCCCTCCACGCTGGGCTGGGGTGCTCAGCACACTCCCATTAATCTTTACAACGCCCCTGGGGGTGAGTACGCTGGTCATCATTTTAACAGGAAGAAACTGAGGTCCATGGGGGAAGAATTGACTTGTCCAAGGTCACATAGCAATGTGGCATCCTTGCTCTGTGGCAAATCGTAGGGTATGTTCTTGGGCCAACCCCAGGCTGAGAGCGGGAGTGCATCAGTCGGCATTGACCAGCGTGAGCCAAGGCTCTCTGGGTGAAGGACAAGCAGATGCAAAGACTGCCAGGAGCCCTCAGCCTGCATCGTCAGGGCGGTCCCAGGCCCTGGTTCCTCTCAGCCTGGGGCCTGTGAAGAAGCCAGCATGGTTAGAAGAAACCAATGGTTTAGTAGTAGACAGAACAGGGTTCAAATTCTACCTTCCGACTCCCTAGCTGGGTGACCTTGTGCAAGTTACTTAACCTCTCTGAGCAGCAACTTCCTTCTCTCTAAAACCCTCCTGCACTCTGTGGGGATTTTCATAGTGAGTTTGAAGCCTCCATCTTGGAACCATGTCCCACCTTGGAGCTCTACTCTCTGATCTGGTTGGTTGGTCACATTTATAGGTGTTCTGTGTGGCATGCTAGGTGGGGGGTTAAAGAAATAGATCATTCAGGGTCCCTGCTTCCAAGAGCCAGCATTCCAGGGTGTGAGAGACAGGCAAATGGAGAGCTATTGGGGTGACTGGCATCCCTGAGGGCCCGGCTGTAATTGCTGTGGGGCTCAGGGAAGCCACTTACCCTCTCTGTGCTCTGTCCCTGCCAGTACAGTCCTCTGAGGAGTCCGCCCCCAGCTTTCAGGCAAGCTTGTGCCAAAGATAAACCAGACAGGGAGGAAAAGTCCCTCCTTCCCGAGGATGAACTAGATTATGCACAGGATTCCAGCTCCTTAAAGAAAAGACGGCACCTAAATTGCAGGTCTGGCTTAAGCGCGTGGAAAGCTGTAATTCCCCTGTGCTGGGCACCCTGGCTTCTAAGGCAGGAAAGGCAGTCTGAGAGGAGGGCGGAGGCCGGGAGTCTTCCACGGGTGTCAGGGGTTCTGGGAGGGGCCATTTCAAGCTTTGGTACAAAGGAGGGACTGGCCGGGTACGTTGTGTTCCTGCCAGGGCTGTGTGTGTGTCGGCATGCATGCTTGTGCGTGTGGATGCACACATGTGTGCAGGGCAGGGGATGGGGGTGGGCTGGAGTCAGAGCTCTCTCTAGGGCTTCCCCAGGGATAGCTGTCCAGCTCCCTGCCCCTCTCTGGAGCCTGGAGCTTCTCCCTGCCCCCTATCCTCAAGCCCCAGAATGTTGTATAGGGAATCTGCACATAGCACAGGGTCAGACAAGGCAAGCTGGAGGGTGTCATGGGTCCCTGGCTGAGGAAAGAAGCAGGATTCTAAGGTCCCAGGTTCCACAATTCTGGGTCTAAGAAGGACTGCTTCCCGCATTCTAGAATTCTAACCTTCTCTGATTCAAGGACACTGAGTTTAAAAATCTGACGCTGAGATTCTGACCGTTCTAACAACTTAAAATTCTGTTTCTCTGTATCTAAGAGTGTGAGGCTTTGGGTCTATGATCCTAATAGCGCAAAAGCCCAGGGAGAAGTGAGGCTGGCTCCAGCTGGGCTCCTGAGTGAATGCCTTCCTAGACCTGGCCTCAGTTTGCCACCCTTAAGGAACCAGTGGGGAGACAGGGAATGGTCATTAAGGGTCATCTCAGATTTGCCCCTTCTTAGATGTGTGACCAGTGCGTATGGCCTCCCCTTTGTTCCTATGTAGCACCACCCTCCTAGGACACAAAATGAGCTAAGCAGGTCAACAGCTCAGCTTAGAACCTGGCACAGTTGCCCCCTGTCCCAATCTAGGTTCATAGCCAACATTCCTGAACAGGGCCTTTGGGAAGGTGTAGTAGGATTCCTAAGGCTGAGGGGGTTCCTGAGGGCTCTCCCTCCTGGAGGAGGGAACCCCTGAGCCTGGGGTTCTTAGCTCTATTTGGAATCTGAGGAATCTGACACAGCTCTGAGCTCAGCCCAGAAATGACACAGACACAGTAATGTTCTCCTAGAGTTTCACGGTCCTCTGAAGTTCCTCTAGGCACCTGGGTTCCAAGTTAAGGACCTGTGAGGCTGAGGCCTGCTGGTGGGCAGTGCAGTCCATGTAGTGGGGCTCCGCCTGCTGAGGCATGATATGTAGAAAGGGCAGGTATTACTTTATCAACAAATATGACTTCCTGTCCCACATCACACTCTTGCTACATGATACAGTGATCATTTCACCTCCCTGAGATGCAGTTTCCACATCTGAGAAATGTGGACAGCATCCCCTAGTCCTGCTAGGCTGTGCAGAGGAAATGAGTGGGGGCATACCAAGCCTGATCCGGGGTACAGTAGGTCTCCAAGTTCAGTGAGATGGGGGAGGGGCAACACAGAGAAAGCCATCCTCTGTCGTGACTGGGCTGTGTCCTCCCTCCCCCAGGCTAGTGGCTGACTGCTGACCACACTCGGCCATGGATACCTCTGGCTCTCCTTCATCGGTGCCCATGACCTCAGAACCTGAGAATGACTCTTTGGCTTGGCCCCTGAATGCCACCCTGGGAAACGTGTCGGCAGGCCTGAGTCCAGCAGGGCTGGCCGTCAGTGGCATTTTGATCCCACTGGTCTACCTGGTGGTGTGTGTAGTGGGCCTGCTGGGCAACTCACTGGTCATCTACGTGGTCCTGCGGCACACGGCCAGCCCATCAGTCACCAATGTCTACATCCTCAACCTGGCGCTGGCTGATGAGCTCTTCATGCTGGGACTGCCCTTCCTGGCTGCCCAGAATGCTCTGTCCTACTGGCCCTTTGGCTCCCTCATGTGCCGCCTGGTTATGGCCGTGGATGGTATCAACCAGTTCACAAGCATCTTCTGTCTCACCGTTATGAGCGTGGACCGCTACCTGGCCGTGGTGCACCCTACCCGCTCGGCCCGTTGGCGCACAGCGCCTGTGGCCCGCACAGTCAGTGCGGCCGTCTGGGTGGCCTCAGCTGTGGTGGTACTGCCCGTGGTGGTCTTCTCGGGTGTACCCCGTGGCATGAGCACCTGTCACATGCAGTGGCCTGAGCCAGCAGCAGCCTGGAGAACTGGCTTCATCATCTACACAGCCGCACTGGGCTTCTTTGGGCCGCTGCTGGTCATCTGCCTCTGCTACCTGCTCATCGTGGTGAAGGTGCGCTCTGCAGGGCGGCGGGTGTGGGCACCCTCATGCCAGCGGCGACGGCACTCTGAGCGCAGAGTCACACGCATGGTGGTGGCCGTGGTGGCACTCTTCGTCCTCTGCTGGATGCCCTTCTACGTGCTCAACATTGTCAACGTGGTGTGCCCGCTGCCCGAGGAGCCCGCCTTCTTCGGCCTCTACTTCCTCGTGGTGGCGCTGCCTTATGCCAATAGCTGTGCCAACCCCATCCTTTATGGCTTCCTCTCCTACCGCTTCAAGCAGGGCTTCCGCAGGGTCTTGCTACGGCCTTCCCGCCGCGTACGCAGCCAGGAGCCCACTGCGGGGCCTCCAGAGAAGACGGAGGAGGAGGAGGAGGAGGAGGAGGAGGATGGGGAGGAGAGTGGGACGCAAGGGAAGGGGAAGGAGAGGAATAGCTGGGTCAGCCAGATCACACAGCCTGGCACCAGTGGGCAGGAGCGGCCACCCAGCAGAGCTGCTGGCAAGGAGCGGCAGTTCCTGCCCCAGGAGCCCTCAGCTGGGGAGAAGCCCAGCAAGCTGCACATCAGCTACCTGTAGGGGCAGGGGAGGGCCAGTGTGGTCCAAGGAAGAAGCAGAGGCTGTGGGTGTGGCTGGGGCAGGCTGCATGAGGTGCTGGAGACCCACGATGGGATGTTCTCCCCCTGCTGCAGGACTTGCTGGAGGACTTGCTGTGTGACCTCGGGTAGGTCACTTCTCCTCTCTGGACCTCATTTCCTCCTCTGTGACTCAGGGATAGGCATAATCAGCCTGGATGAATTCTTATCAGGCAAGAGGTCTGGTGGTCATTGCTACTGGGCTGACCTTGCTGAGCAGGGTCTAGATTAAAGGCTGAGAGCAGACGGGCCTTCCTCTCAGAGATGGTGCATCCTGGGGGACAAGCCTAAATCTTGGCCCTTGGGGATAAACAAAGGCCTGGATTTCCTTGGCTCGGGATCAGGGACATGGGAGATGCTGGAGGCTGGGCTGGATGCCCAGTGGAAGAAAGTCTAGCCTGGTAGGAGGAAGAGTAGAAGGACTCAGGCTGCAGGTCAGCACAGCCCCACCAGCTGTGCTACCTCAGGCCACCTGCTCTCCTCTCTAGTTGTCCTCTGCTGGATGCTCAGTGACCTCCAGGCCCTTTTGGCCCAGATGGTCAGAGCTAGAGCTCCTGGACGTAGGAAGAGGTGAATTTTCTAGAAAGCCAATTATGTCCAGCTTCAGGGACCCTTACTCCCTGGGCCCTTTTGAGGCCCTGCATCTAATTTTGTTCTTGTCATTTTGTATTCCTTTTCTTGAAGAGGGACCCCAAACTGAATAAGCCTTGGCCACCCAGAGCCTGGCTTGGGGCCCTGTTGACGTCAGCCCCCTGATCCTTAAGGCAGTTTGTTTGGGTCTTGTGGCTGATGTTGGGGTGGGGGAATCCCCAGGTCTTTGAAGGCTTCCAGGAGCCTCCTCATAGGACCTGCCCTGTTTATCTCCTTGAGACCTATCTCTTACCATTCTGGAGATGCAGGCAGAGACCCAACCCACGCATAAAAAAGCAGAGGGTCTGAATAGCACTGCGTAGAAGGAAGGAGAGGAGGGGGGAGAGGAAGATGAGGAGGGGGAAGAGAGGGAAAAGGAGCAGGAGGGAGGATGATGACAGACCGGTTTCTTGGCTCTGTCTTCAGTCCCTATGGGCTGAGTGCAGTTGCAGCATCTATGAACCAAAGTCACCAGTGCCTGGCTCGACTAACATCAAGAGAAGACTGTGCAATGGAGTGGGTGAGAAAACGCACAGGCACCAGCCCCTGGAAAACCTGAGAGCACCAGAAAGAAGTGTTCAGGCCTTGATAGAGGCCACGTTGGGAGGAGTGGTGATTCTCCTCACAGGTGGAAGAACAGGCCCTCCATCCTCTATGTTTCTGGGGGGCTGCAAGTGGAATAGAGGAATAGAGACAAGGCGGGGCTGGAGTGGGACCACAGGAAGCAGCTACTGTCCAAGGCTGGGCCTGGACTTCCCAAAGACATCCCCCTTCCAGCCCTCATCCCCAACACCCCACAGAGGGCAGGTCCTCAGGGAAAGCACCTGTCTCAGGGCCTGTGGCTAACCTTGGCCTCCCATCATAAGATGGAGGTGGTTGTTTCAGCTTGTCTGCCTCCTGGGACTTGAGACAAATGAGTCATGCTAGGTACATTGTCAGGCTCACTGCAGTGGGTGCTCTCCCCACCCCCAGGCTCCGTCCACCCTCCCCATTCATCATGTGGCCTCTCTTGTCTCCAGTCCTTGGGGTGTGGGCACTGCAGACCATGAGAAATGGGGTGTTGGCAGTCAGAGGTAAAGGGGCAGGGGAAGGATGTTCACAAAACCAGATAGTCCATGGAGACAGAGGTCTGGAGGCCCAGCTCTGGGATGTGGTCTGGGGTTCTCCGGGGGAGGATCTAAGGGAGAGAAACGCCTTGTCTGGGTGACCCTGTCTTCCTGGCTCCTGGGGCAGGTGAGCAATGTCCTGCAAGCATAGCTGGGAGGCCATTAGGAAATCCTTTGCTGCTTCTTCCCCTAGCTCTTATTAATAAAGATGGTGAACCATGACAACATGTGTCCTGGGCCAATCCCTCCTCCAGATGCTGTGGGTACAGATGGGTGTGAATGTGCAGGTGTGTGTGGCCGTACACCCTGGCCTCTTCATGTGTGGCCTCCCAGAGTCTAGGGCCTTCAGGGGGCATGGAAGATACCCTTGACAGGCCTAGACCTACATCCTTACAGATCTTGATCCAAAGCAGTACATTTCTTTCTTCCCTGTAATCTAAATATCAAATCTCATGGAAGAAAGCAGATTGGCTCCAACTCTATCACATAACAGTCTCTTGGGCCAATCACTAAAGATAAGACAATCAGGTGCCATGATTGGCTAGACATGGGTCATGTGCCTACACTTCCTGCCAGAAAAAAGGTAGGGCACTGAGATGGAGAATCCGGCCCAGCCAGTTGGGTAGGGATGGTAGCCCACCTACAGGCAGAAGAGGTGGGCCAGGCAGCAGCACAGCAGTCTGGGTGTGTGGAAGGCTCACTGAGTGGGGCTGCCTTTGCTGGGTGTGATCATGTGTGTGAAGGTTTGTGTGAGCACAGTGCAGGGTGCACAGGAGGAGCTCAGGACATCTCAGCCATTTCCATGAATGAATGTACACTGGGACATCACACGTGGCAGGGGGTACATGGGCCGGGAGCAGAGGAACTGGTGGTGCCTGAGTATGATATGGGAGTGGCTTCCTGGGCCGGGGTCCCTCCATGGGCTCTTACAGCCCTGGCTCCCCTGCCACACTGGGTGTCTCTGCCTCACCATGCTCACATGGACAAACATGTATAGATGTCTTTGTCCCCCACATATGTATGTCTGATAGCCTTGTCCCTCCTAGGGCAGGTCCTATGCCTGATGCCCCTGATTCTAGGGCCCAGCTGTACTGATGTGAGCCCTTCTGATGAGTATCTGGAATGAATGAACAAAGGGGGCCGCTGCATTTCACAATTTCAGGGATACTTGTCACACTGTGACTCCAGCCTTCTTTGAAATTGTGCAGTGAGATGGTTCTGAGTAAATGAAAGTGGGAGGATGGAGAGCTGATGGAGCTTGTATTGGGGTTCAGGGCTAGAATCAATGAGTTAGGAGTGCCTCAGGGGCTGTAGGGTGAGGAAGGCTCTGTGGTTGTGAGCTTCAGCAGGGAGGGAGGGGTGATAACAACCTACCTTGTCTAACTCCTCTTCTTTAGCCATCGAAGTTGGTTGCTCAGACCCAAGTCCTTACCTTGAACTTGTCTCTCAGAGGTGGTTGCCAGGCAACAGCGTATGGCCACCAGGCTCTGGCCCAGGACTATGTGTTAACATGGCATTATCAGGAAGGAGCTGGGAGGCTGCAGGGCCTGGAGCAGCGAAAGTGAAGGCCCCCAGATCTTTGTGATCCTCTTCACCTAGAAGGGGTGGGGAGATGGAAGCCAGTGTCCAAGGGAGGTGACAGCCTGGGCTCCACAGGACTCCAGACCGAAGAAATGCAGCAAGAACCCCAGGCTATAATGCGGGAGGCACTGGCCTAGAGTTGTGCAAGGCCATCATCCCCGTCAATGGTAGGCCCTGGTGGGAATTGCAGTGAGTCTGCTGGAAGGCTGAAGGGGAAATGCATCCCCTAAACGTCATGGGACCCCATGTCAGGAGACCCAGGCCCTGCCACAGGCCTACTTTGTGGTCTTGGACGATTTGTTTCTCCTCTCTGGGCGGGCTTCATTTCATTAACAAAGGCTTTTCTGAGCACCAGCTCTATGCACAGCCCTGCCACTGGCTGTGGGTACAGTGGAGGCAAATAACACTGTTCCCGTGCTCATAGTGTTTGGTGAATGTGTCACTATTTGCTGAGTTCACTGGAGAGGAAGAAGTGCCCTGTGCTCTGGGAGAACATAATGGGGGTTGGTGGGGCTGCAGTGAGAGCAGTTTGTGGCAGGCAGAGGGACCTGCAGGTGTTAAGATCCTGAGGATAGAGGGATCCAGGGAGTGAAGGGAGAAGGTAGCAATGAGGTACCATTCAGGGACAGGGTGCCAATTCCTCTTAAGGGCTGAATTTTGCCTCCCCACCCCACCCCCATTCATAGGTTGAAGTTCTAACTCTAAGTACCTGGGAATATGATCTTATTTAGAAATCAGGTCATTGCAGATGTAGGTAGTCAAGATGAGGTCATACCAGAGTAGAGACAGCCCCTAGTCCAACATGACTAGTGTCCTTTAAAAAGGGGAGATTTGGACATAGACTGGCACAGAGGGAGATGTCATGTGAACGTGAAGGTGAAGATCAGAGCGATGCTTTTGCAAGTCAAGGACGCCAGGCAGAGATGCCAAGGATTGCCAGAAAATAAGCAGAAGCCAGGAGAGGGTTCTGGAACAGGTCCTTCCCTCACAGCCCTCAGGAGGAAGCAACCCTGCTGAGGCCTTGATCTTAGACTTCAGCCTCCAGAGCTGTCAGGATAAGTTTCAGCTGTTTAAGTCACTCAGTTTGTGGTACTTTGTAAGCTGCCCTCAAAAAACACAATCCCCCACCTGCAAAACAGATGTAACAGCCCCTCCTGGGAGGGGGAGAAGGACCTGCTGAATTAACTCTTTCATTCCTTTATTCCACACTTGCTGGGTAGCTGCCAGCTGCACAGAACTGAGGGTAGGGAAGTAAAGTACAAGGCCTGTCTTCTAGAACAGTGGTTCTCAACCTTCCTAATGCCACGGCCCTTTAATACAGTTCCTGTGGGTCACAACCCACAGGTTGAGAACCACTGTTCTAGAAGTCAAGAAAGTGACAGCGCAGGTAAGAGGTACAGATGACAGTTCCGAGGCAGGCAGATTCTAGGACTGCCTAGGTTTGAATCCTGGCTCATTGTTCAGTAGCTGTTTGACTTTGAGCCAGTTAATTAATCTCTCTGTGCCTCAGTTTCCTCCTCTCTGAGCTGAGGACGAGAGCATTTGCCCCTATTGTTAGGAGGTTTAAATTTGCAAACTGCTAGGGCAGTGCCTGTAGCTCAGTCAGTAGGGCACCCACTCCATATCCCTAGGATGGCAGGTTTGAACCCGGCCCCAGCCAGATAAAACAGCAATGAGAATTTGCAACAAAAAAATAGCCAGGCGTTGTGCTGGGCACCTGTAGTCCCAGCTACTTGGGAGGCTGAGACAAGAGAATTGCTTAAGCCCAAGTGTTGGAGGTTGCTGTGAGCTGTGACTCCACAGTACTCTACTGAGGGCAACAGGGTAAGACTCTGTCTTCAAAAAAAATAAAAAATTTACAAACTGCTTATAACTGTGCCTGCTGTGCCATAAGTAGTAAGTACATTGTGTTAAGCAGACCCAAGAAGAGCTTTTATGGAAGTGAGAATCTATCTGTAGGTGGGAGGAAGCCTTCCCAGGAGGAATTAGGGTCTAGCCAAGTGCAAAGGGGGAACCAGAGTTTGTCCACATGGGAGGTATGAGACCTTCCAGGTCCGGACAACAGCTCTGATACTCACATTACATCTGAAGACAGCATCCCCAGGATGATTATGGGACTGCCCAGGGTTACAGTGGCAGGTGCAGGACCCAAAATACTGTTTTCTCAGCCCCTGGGCCAGTGCCCATGATTCTTAAAAACTACGAAAATGTGAGCTGAGTGGACAGGACTGATGCTGGGAGGGAGGAGAGCTCTGAGGCCACTGGTGTGGGAACTGGCCATGGCAGACAAGGTCCTCAGGGAAGACTCAACAGGCAGAGTCAGCCCAGTCCCATGGAGACCTCAGTTGCTTTCCAGAGGCTCTGCCACCCCCCAACAAGTTTCATGGCCTTGGCACAGGCCTGCCTAGCAGATGAGGGCCCATACACACACGTGCACATGTGTGTGGGAGGCCAGCCTTCACCTTCTCATAGGCTCAGAGAAAGTGCCCAGGGCACACTCTGTTGTCCAGGGTCCTCGATACTTTGGGTCATGGCCTTCCCAGAGCCCATTTTCTCTACCATCATTTTGTTAGAGGTGGGAAAATTCAGCCCTGAGATGGAGGTGGGCCCTGCAGGAGAAGGAAGAGGACATGACCTCTCAGCCCTTTGACCTAATGGCTTTAATGGCCAGCAAGTATGTCAAAATTGCTCATTGCTCAATGTGCGCCTGGCTCTGCACACTGGGTCACCATGCTCCAGAGCCCGGTTAGTCTCTGTGAGACCACGGGTCATCTCTGTGCTCGGGCTGGGACCTTACACCTGCTCATCTGAATGGCACCTGTTAGGAGGAGAATCAAACACACAATGCCTGCTTACGTGGGAAGCAGTGGCAGGTGAGCTTTTGGGCCACAATAATGTTGGAACCCTAGCTCCACCACTTCTTAGTTGGGTGCCTTTGGGCTAGTCTCAGAATCTCTCTGAGCCTCAGTTTCCTCATCTGTAAAATGGGCCCAACACCCATCTCACATAACTGTCTCAGGACTAGGGAGCCAGGCCAGGAGATTAGTGGCTCCGGCGAGGTCTGTGCTCTCTGTGCCCGGCAGGAGGCGCCGAGGAACCTTCAGGCCTTGCCCCCTCCGCGAGCGGCGCGCGCCCAGCAGCTGCTTTTGGCGCGCCGGACTCGGTTCTATGCGGCCACACTCGGATCCTCTCGGGCTTATTCGGCTCTGCTCGGCTATATTCGGCAACACTCGGCCAGACTCGGCCTTGTTCCAATCTGCTCCGCCTCGGCCGTGTCCGAAAGCGAAAGGCCCCTCCCTGGCACGACTGTGGCTCCTCCCTCCTCCGGTGTAGGCCTGGGGAACTAGTCCCAGTCTTCGCGCGGCTGCTATCCCTGCGGCGTGGGTCTCACTTGGCTGGGCCCTGGGCTTGTGTTAAGGGTGCTGCAGGCGGCAGCAGTCTTCCAAGTGTTTGAGGCCACCGCGGGTGGAGATGGTTGGGGCACCCTCTTACTTTTGCAGTGAGGAGAGTGGTGTTGGCCGTTCACTCTATCATGCTGGCACTGACACCAATGGACTGTGGGGAAGGAGACAGTTGCAGGCCCTCAGTTTCTCTAACAATGAATAGGGTCCTAGACGGAGTGCAGAGCTACGCTACGCTTGTCTTCTCTAGGTCTTTTGGGATTCAGTTTAATCCTCGTGTAAAATGTGATTGCACTCACCCAACTTGGCCTAACACCAGTGGGATCAGACAGAGAAACTGAATCCAGATAAGTTCACCCAGGGGCACTGGGCTAGTTGGGGTGGGGATGAGGGGTGGGTTGAACCAGGTTTAGAATTCTCTGCGCTAGAGGAAGCCGGGGGAGCTGCCCAGGAGAGGGAGGATCCTTTTGGACCCCCTGCCCCTTTTGCAAAGAGTGCTGGATTTTGGGGAAGTGAGAAAATGTTCACTAAGGGGTTGGGACTGGGGGCGCCGGGTGGGTGCGGGTGGGCTGGGGGCAGGCACAGACTCTTCCCAGCAGGTGGCGCTCACATTCTCCTTTGTTTAAATTGATAACCGCTGGAACAATTAATTTGTGACTTGCCTTTCACAATTTACCTAGCCGACTCCAGGAATCATCATACATATTATAGACAGACACACATTTTGTTTGTTAAGTGCGTGAAGCACTGGGTGCTTTGTAAGCGCTGAAATGTGCCTATTTTTACACCTGGCCCTGGGCTGTAATGTGGCCCGGTAGTACAGAATGGTGGCCAGGGGACTAGCTCTCAGGCAGAGTCTGCCTCATTTTCCTCGTCTGTAAAATGTAATAATATTGTGTCTGCCTCAGAACACTGTGGAAGGATTAGATAAGACCTGGAAACCCCTCAGAACAGGGCCTGGTGGGAGTCAAAGCTATCTTCTGGGAGTGGGAGCAGGATGGAGGGTGGCTGGAGAAGTGCTGCTTCTGTACCCTAGGTTTCTGGCCTTGGTGACAAGGGCTCAGGCCTTCTGCTTTGGGGTTATACCTTTGCTGAGAAGAGTTATGATAGGGTGATGTGCGGCATCCCTAGCCAGCTGCTGCTCCTCCTCCTGGCATTGCTATTGTCCTGAGTCCCAGGCTTCCAACCAGGGTGTGCACAAGGAGAGGGGGCACACATCCTCAGCATATGCAGGGTTTAACCAGGGAGCAGCACTGAGGGGTGGCCAGTTGGGGGCACTCCCACTGGAGGTTCCACCAGGCGGCTCTGATGGTCCTGGCTTCCTCATGTCCATCTGGCCCAGGGACGCCAAGGCTTAGAGACTTAAGAAAACTCACCCAAGGTCACACAGCTAGGAGAAGATAGAACTGAGTCATAACCAGGTTTTTCTGCCCTAGGGCTGGAGCTCTGCCTCCAGGGTATCTGACCAGCTGAAAAGATCCTCAAATGGCTCGGAGACAAGAGATGACCCATAAATGGAGGGATTTTCTGGCTTGGCAAAAGAGAGCAGGAGGAAAAATACTGAGTGTAATATTCCAGAGTTCTACTTTCATATCTATTATGCCCCTAGCCAGCTGCTCTGGACCTGGGGACCCTTCTCTGGGGCATCGAATGACTGGGAGCCAAAGGAGCTGGCCCCAGAACCTGGCCAGTCACCTGCCTTTCCAGACCTCAGCCTCCTCATCCATTCAGTGAAATAAACAGGCTTCCCTTCAGAGGGGTTGCTGAGTGTGAAATGGTACACAGTGTGGGCACAAAATTGGCTCTTGACAAAACTGTTCCTATGTCCTCAGCTTGCTTCTTCCCATTCCTGTCCATCTCTCTCCATCTCCCTTTCCTCACAAGATCAGTCTTTCTAAGCCCCAGGGTTCAGGGACAGCCAAAAGCAGTCTCCCACCCAGTGCTGCTGACTCAGCCCTTTCCCCTTGGTGGCGGCAGGCAGGGTGGCTCCCCTTGGCTCCTTTCCTCCACATCCCTGGCTCTGTGCCCTGGGAATGCTGCTTGGGGCAGGGTGACATAGGAGGCAGGGCTGTGTAGGAAGCAGGGCAAGTGCACCCTGCTGGTGTTCCCAGGAGCCTCAGTCGTTCAGTCTGCCTTCCTTTGGGGGTCCCTTGGGCCCCTGAATAAACCCGGATGACCCCAAGTCAGTTTGGAAGGGAAACAGCACAAGTCTAGTAGTCAGGAGGGTTGGGCTCTGATCCCAGCTTCGATTGCAGTGTGCAATGTGACCCTGGGCCAAAGACTTGTCCTCCCTGGACTACAGTGTTTCTGCTGGTTAGATTAAGGAATAGGATTAGATCATCTCTAAGGATCTTCCAGGATATTCTGCTGTTTGATTATCCCCAAACTAATAGGGAACTGAAGCCTAGAAATGAGCCCTGGTCAAGGACACTTTGCCCACCTGTGAGTGGTGACTGGGTTTAGCACCCAAAGCCCTGGACTTAAAAACATCCATCCCTCCCTGGTCTCAGCACACCCGTGCCTCCCTCCTTCTGGAAGCAGGCCCAGAACAGAAGCCTTTGCCCTACCCCCATGCTCCAGGGTGTCCTTGTGGGCACCCTAGTGGGTTAGAGAGCCTTCCCTTCTGTAGGGTGGCTCTCCTGCACTAGTTGTGTGACCTTGGACAAGTCACTTCAGCTGCATGACTGCATGTAGCTCCCTCTCCCAGCTGTCCTGAGGCTGGGGTAGGAAATAATGGATAGGAACACCCTATGGGACAGAAAGCCCTTAGAGCAGCAGTTCTCAACCTGTGGGTTGAGACCCAAAGGAACTGTATTAAAGGGCCATGGCATTAGGGAGGTTGAGAACCCTGCCTTAGAGAGACTTGGCCCAGGCATTAAGTCTTAGCAAATGCAGAGGGGAGGGTGGCTGAGGGACATGTCTTTGCATAAGGGTCTCTGGTCCCAGGAAGCCAGGGCTGCAGCCTTTCCCAGACTTCCCAGCCTAGCCTGAAGGCAGGGCCATACAGGTTGCCTTCCTATGATTCCTGGGTTCTAGCAGACTAGGAGGATGAACTAGTAACATTGGCAGAGTTCCAGGTAGAGGAAGCGGACTTCGATACACTTGGACATGGGTGCCATCCTTACACAGTACATGAGACATCATGCCTGCTCATTCCCTCAGCAAACATGCACTGAGCAGGGGGGACCAGGGACTAGAGTTCTGGACACCAAGGGCGTGAGAGGTGAAGTGACTGCCAAGTCACTCTCTAGTGGGTAGTGGGGCCAAGATTTGAGCCTGTGGCAGTGGTGCTGGCACTGGCCTGCACTGCAGCTGTGACTCAGAGCAAATGGGCCACTTAGGGCTCCTGCCCCTCCCCTCCCAGGTCCAGTTCCCGGTCCACACATGAGGGGGCCTCAGACCCTTTCTGCTGTGACTTTCTAGGGCTCTGAATCAAGCAAGACCCCACTGGAACACCAAAGAGTTAAGCAGAGGAAATCCTGGTTCCCTTTATCTCCGCAGAGCCCAGAGCTGGAGGAGGGAGCAGGGGGAGGGGCGCGGGAGGCCAGCTCAGCTCCCTCCGCCCTCGGCCCTGCCTCCCCGCATCCCGTTCTCCCTCCTTTCTCAGCTGGGCCTGGGGGTCTGGGCCAACAATCAGTTAGTATTGCTGACATGGGCCAAGGAGCCAGAGGCTGTGCAGTGGCTCAGGGTCCGTGAGCCACCGTGGGAGGCCGCAGGACACAGGGTGAGTGACCCAAGACTCCTCAGCTTGGGGGCTGAGGTCAGAGCCTGGGACTCCTTTCCTCTCTCCTCACTTCCTGGACAAATCTCAGGCCCTGCTCTCTTCCTCTGACCTGCCAGTCTCTCTAGGCTCTCCCCTTCCCATACCCCCTGCCCAGGGCTCAGAACTGCCCTCCCTTGTTCCTAGCTCATGTCTGGATACATGCCAACTCTGTTCAGCTCTTCTGGAATAAGAAGGGTCACCCTGCCACCCCTCTCCCTCAAAGAGGTCTCAAATCCTCAGTGAAAGCAGCAGGGACCCCAAAAGTTCCCCTGCTTTTGGCATGGGCCCCCACACTTGGTCCCTGCCTGGCTCCCTCCCCTGGGGCTAGTCACTGATCCTAGCTGTGGTTATTATTCATTCCTCTTGTTAAAGGCTTCCTGCTTCCTGCTCCTCAGGGCACAGGTCTGTGTCTCAGAGCTTTTGACTCCCATCTGGCTGGACCAATAGGAAACAGAAATGCCAACAATCCTGCCAATCCTCTGGGAGAAGTTCTGTTTCTTCCCATCCCAGGCAGGCACAGGGAAGAGATCAGAACAAACATTTTAGAAGTCTTTTACAAGTCAGGCATTTTTCCTGGATTGAATTACCCTCGAATAAACTGGAAAAGAGGCAAAGATGTCCTCTCCTCGCAGTGTCAAGGAATGGGAAGCCCAGAGAGGTTAAGCCACTACCCATAGGCCACACAGCTTGTAAACTACTCTGGGACCTCCCTTAGAAAACCTCAGCTTTTCTCATGAGGTCACATATATGGCCAGGAAAAAGAACGGAACTGTGCCCTTCTCAAAACCACTGGGATCTGTAATTTCCAAGTAAAAGGCAAGAATGATAATGTCAGAGAGAGAAGGTGAGGCCCCCTGAGGATGCAACCTGCCTTGTGGATCAGAACCAGGAAACTCGACCAGGGTGGGCAGAGAGGAGCTTGGGAAGGGGGTTGCTCTGCAGACTGCCTGCCCCCCCCCCACCTCCTGCTGTTACTACAGAACTGGGGAGTGGGGAGGAGGGGGACAGTGCCTCTGCACCTTCGACACCCAGCTCTTACTGCAGTGCTCAGTGAGAAAGGATGGCATTTTAAAAAGTAATAATTTTACCTTTTCTATACGTATTAACCACAGAAAAAATATTTTTGAATTGTACTAAATGTTAAAGGAGAACAAAAAGGAAATAAACAAAGAAACGCCAGATGTGTAAAAACCAGTCTGGTTTCAAAAGCGGAGTTTCTGATTCTGCGATAACTCACCGCCAGCCTCCAAAGTTTGTCACCACCTCAAAGGTTCTTTGCTTGGCTTCCTGCCCACTCGGCCTCAGGCCTGTCTCCAAGGCCTGGTGTCCAGGCTACTTCCTGACCCTCTCTTGGCCAAGGCCAAAGACAGATCCTCACAAACTCCAGGACTTCTGATCCTTGAATTTTCCAGACTTCCTAGTCCTGCCCCTTAATTTCAATTTACCACCTCAGCAGCTGATTGGCAGGTCTATGATGATTGACATAACCACCTTCCAATGAGTTAACTCTGTCTGGAGCCTTCCTGGTAGGGCTTCAGCTGAGGTTGTGTAGGGTATTGACTGCACAAAGGTGCTGAGGGGTGTAGGGGGCTAGTACCAGCCCTTCCAAGCTCTACACTCTCAGCCTTGCATTCCTCCAAAGGGGACTTCTTTTGTGTTTCTAATTTGTCCATTCAGAGGGGTGGCCTTCTACTTTGTGCAAAGGCTCAGTAGGGGCCAGTAACAGCCTACAGTCCACTACTCAGAACACCCACTCCTGATTTCTCAGTGACACAGCCATACCCTCGCTATGAATAACCCTGCTCATTTTCTCTCATGAACGTTGCTTCCCATCTGCTAGAATAAATGAACCCTTCTATGTCCCTTGTCAGAACCATGGTGGTTGTTTCCAGAGTGTAGGCCCAGCGCATGAGAACAAGCCTGCAGAGAATCCTTTGCATTTGTGCCTGTGTCCACTAACTCTGTCATGCTGCCCAGACAGAGCATGTGTATGTATGGCATGTGTATGGCAATGCCAAGAACATAAGTCAGAAAGAGGCCCAAGGATGAGAAAAGCATTTGAGTGGTTGCCGCTCACGGGTGGGCAGCTGGGGAATCTTTTCCTGGGACCTGCGTCTCTTTGCTGTGGCTCTGCGACATGGGTGGCAGAAGCTGAAGGTGCTGGAGACTTGATGTCTAGGTCTACCTTGCCACAAGTCTTTTAATGGGAACCTGCTTTCCTGCACAGGCCTCAGTCTTCTTGTCTGTTAACTGGGGCAATAACATTCCCTCCCAAGTTATGTCAGGAGTGTGTTTGCTGAGGGAGCTCGCAGCTACCCTGGGCATTGGCAGCTACCCTGGGCATTGACACAGTATTGAGTGAAATGTAGTTTCTATCCCTCCTTTCTTGTTCCAGGTCACCATGGGGACAGCCACCCAGGGTCCTCTCTGGGCTGCCCTCCTGCTCCCTCTCTTGGTGTTTGGGGTCCCCACAGAGGAGCCCACCTCTGGGGAGGTTGTAGCCTCCACCTCCCAGAGGGGCTGCCAACGGTGCTGTGACTCCCTGGCCCCTGCTGATGCTGCAGATGTGTCCCCGGCCTCTTCATCTGCCCTCCCGTACATCTTGCCTGAGGTCAGGCCCTACATTAACATCACCATCCTGAAAGGTGAGTACCCATCCTGTGCCTGGTGGGGACAGGGAGGAGCCACAACAGAGAACTGTCCCAGACCTTCTCTGTCATGCCTGTACTGAGTCTCCACTATGTGCCAGGACTGTTCTGAACACAGAGGGTGGCATGGGAACCATCTAGACAAAAATGCCCACTGCCAGGAGCGTCCTTCTTCATGGGGGGTGGACAGTGAGCAATAAATGTATTCCCTAAGTCCGGCATCCCCAAACTACGGCCCGCGGGCCACATGCAGCCCACCTAGGCCATTTATCCAGCCCACGAGGTGTTTTTGCCACTGCTGCCTGTCCTGTTTAGCAGCAGACTTGTCCCAGGGCCCGCAGTCTGGCCCTCCAATGGTCTGAGGGACAGTGAACTAGACCCCTGTTTAAAAAGTTTGAGGATCCCTGCCCTAAGTTAATGGAATGAAATGTTTGATGGTAATAAATGCCTTGGGGGGTGGCAAGGTGCTCAGATGAGGGGCACTGAGAGTGTAGGTCTGGGCTCAGGGTTGCACACTGAATGGGGTGGCCAGCCTGGGGCTCCTGCAGGGGCAGGGGATGCCTGAAGTGTTCTTGGGAACAGGGCCAGAGAGGTAACAGGGCTCAGCTCATGCAGGGCCCTGTCCCTACTGGCTGCAGTCAGGACTCAGGCTCCTCCGAGTGGGATGGGGAGCATGGGTGGGTTTCAATAGGACCTAAGTTTCAGATGGATCCCTCCAATGTCTTGTGGGCAACAGAGGTAGGGGACAAGGAGCAGGGAGCCCTGGGGGCTGTCCCGGTGAGGGCTGGTTCCCTGCACTCCTACACTGGGCATGAAGGAAATCTCTTCCCTTGTGGGGCCTGGGAAGGACTGATGTCTGTGGCCAGACCTTTGGCCTCCTCAGCCTCTCTGCTCACAGCAGCCCTGTGAGTGCACTTTCTTATGCCTCCCACTTTGTAGATGGGGAAACTGAGTCTCTAAGCATTGAGGAACTCTCCTAGAATCACACGGCTATTAGGGACAGAGCCCAGATTTGTTCCTAAGCTCTTCACAGGAGCCCCTTTTATTCCAGCTTTTGCCCCTACAGGCCTGTGACCTCCTTTCTACCCCTTCTCCATCCATTGTCCTGGGTACCCTGGGGAAGCCCAGGGCCTTCTAGGCCACACAAAGGCATGGCTGCAGCACTGTGACAGGCATCAGGGAGCAATGTGGGGGTCAGGTCTCTCCAGACGTGGGTGGTCACCTGCTTTTCTTATGTTCAAGGCCAGCCTGGTCTAGGGACCATGCAGGGCTGTGGCTGTCTGGGGACCATATGCTGCCAAATGCTGGGGCAAGTTGAGATGGCTGGGCCACACTGAGTGAACTATCCTGCCTCGTGCTAGCAGAGTTTGCAAAATGCTCTCCCACCTGACATCTTATGGGAGGCTCACAAATACCCCTATGAGGTGGGCACAGTCCTCTTCAAAATATAGACAAGAAAACCAAGGCCCCAAACATGAGATGTCCTACATCATGGAGGAGGCAGGACCACCAACTAAGGGCTGCCTGGCTCCTAACCCAGGGACCACAGTCAGACCCTCCCTGTCTGGTGAGGGGAATAAGTTTGCTCTGGGGACAGACCAGATGCTGAGCACTGCCCCTTCTGCTCCTGAGCTGGGTGTCCCTGGGCAAGTCTTTCTGTGGAGTAGAGATGGTCACAGTGTTTCCTTAGAGGGCCACACGGGGAGCATACAGCAGGTGTTTAATAAATGCTAGCTTCTTCTCTGGGCCTGGCAGTACCTCTTTAGTGCAAGCCCAGGTGCCCACACTTACTTCTCCCCTACTTGTCCTCACAGGTGACAAAGGGGACCGAGGTCCACTGGGTGCACCTGGGAAGCTGGGCAAGGAGGGTTCCCGAGGGGACCGTGGCCCACAGGGCACCAAAGGCTCTAAGGGGCAGGTGGGCAGCCCGGGTGCCCCGTGTCAGACGCGCTCCTCGGCCTTCTCTGTGGGCCGCAAGACGGCCCTGCACAGCAGTGAGGGCTTCCAGCCTCTTATCTTCGATACAGTCTTCGTGAACCCTGACAGGCACTTCGACATGGCCACCGGCCACTTTGTCGCCCCCCTGCACGGCCTCTACTTCTTCAGCCTCAACGTGCACAGCTGGAACTTTAAGGAGACCTACGTGCACGTCATGCACAACGAGGCGGCGGCCGTCATCCTGTACGCGCAGCCCAGCGACCGCAGCATCATGCAGAGCCAGAGTGTCATGCTGGCCCTGCTGCCCGGCGACCGTGTCTGGGTGCGGCTTTTCAAGCGTGAGCGTGAGAACGCGGTCTACAGCGATGACGTCGACACCTACATCACCTTCAGCGGCCACCTCATCAAGCCCGAGGATGACTGAGTGACTCAAGGTCACCCTCACAGCTGGGCAGGTCCCATCCCCTGCAGGGCTCAGTTTGCATTTCTGTAAAGGAGGGAGGCCAGGTAGGCCCCCCAGGCCTGGCACTCTAGGGGGGCCATGTTTCTTTCCTTGCCACCTTCATCCCTCCTAGTTGATTTCTGCTCCTCGCTCCTCTCTGGGACATATCTTTGGAAGTTTTCTAACCTAAATATTCTAGAACTCTCCCCACCTTGTAGCCTAGCACTTTGCACACCTGAATGTGCTCATGAACCACACAGGGCTCTTGTTAAATGCAGATTCTGGGCTCGGGGCCTGTGGCTCAAGTGGCTAAGGCTCCAGCCACATACACCTAAGGTGGCGGGTTTGAACCCAGCCTGGGCCTGCCAAACAACAATGACAACTGCAACCAAAAAATAGCCGGGCGTTGTGGCGGGCGCCTGTGGTCCCAGCTACTTGGGAGGCTGAGGCAGGAGACTAGCTTGAGCCCAGGAGTTGGAGGTTGCTATGAGCAGTGATGCCACAGCACTCTACCCAGGGGGACAGCTTAAGGCTCTGTCTCAAAAAAAAAAAAAAAATGCAAATTCTGATCCAGCAGGTGTGAGCAGGCCCAGGAGTCTGCATTTCTAGCGAGTTCCTGGGTGACAGTGATCCTTTCTATGAACCACACTTAAGTAACCATGTTCTAGAACTTTCCCAACATCCTAGTACTTTCTGAACTTTCTGGAATCTTCCAAACATTCTAGAGTTCTCCCATTACTCTAGGATTGCCCCTTCTATTCTCCGTGCCCTACCCCTCTTTCTCTCTCCTCTGCGGCCACAGTTCATTTCCTCAGTCATCAAGCACTGAGAGTGTCCTATGCATCTGGCCCGGGAAGGGGGAGGTGAATCAGACATAGGCCCTGCCCTGCCCTCAGGGAGCACCCTGTCCAGCCCAGGCGGGGAGATAGATGGGTGGACAGAGAGCACAACAGCTGTCCTTGTGTTCACAAGGGCAGGCCTGTGTCTGAGGGCTCATCCTCCACAGGTCTCTCATAATCCACTGCACCCCATCCCCACAGTAGGGGGGGTACCCTCTTCCCATTCTTCACCCTCCTGCCCAATGCCCCTCATTAAAGCAAACCCTGGAGGGTCCTTAGTCAGGTCTCTCTCCCGTGAGAAGAGAAACAAGGAGTTTGGAGATGTTTAGGGGTGATGGGGGCCCTGAGGAATGCAGCCCAGACTCCCAGTTCCCACATAGCTGCAAGGAC
This sequence comes from Galago senegalensis, assembly GCA_963575145.1. Classification (NCBI taxonomy): domain Eukaryota; kingdom Metazoa; phylum Chordata; class Mammalia; order Primates; family Galagidae; genus Galago; species Galago senegalensis. The sequence goes on along the minus strand of CAUYTI010162077.1, from coordinate 26,331 downwards.
TCCTGCCCTCCACACCAGCATCCCCTCTCTACCTCCTCCTAGGGCACTGCCAGGGCCTTGCTCAGTCCCTCCTACCAAAGGTGTCTAAGCCTCAGTTTCCCCAGGACTTCTAGCCACTGTCAGACACAATGTCTGTCCCCAGGTGCTCTCTGACCCTCCTTGTCCCTCTGTCCAGGCCACTATCCCTAACTGTCCAAGCTTTATCAAGGTGCTAAAGCCCCAGTGGGCAGCTACCACCCACAGAACCTCCTCAGGCCTGGGCGGCCCTATATCACCAAGCAGTGGTGCCAGGACAGGAGGCATAAGGCTTTGGAGCCCTCAGCAGGCCTGGGGACCTGAAGCAGGCAACATTCCAGGTCATTCAGGGGTCCTCCTCTTAGCCATGATGTCATGTTAGGCACCAGGAGAGGCCAAGGCAAAGAGGGGACAGCAGCCTCTGTGTCTTCTCCCTTTCCCAGTGTGGGCAACCTGGTGGCCCCCAGATTTCCTCTCCTCTACCCAAGGCAGCCTGACCTTCTTCGCCAAGAGGGGTGGCTGCCATCCATTGGTGCTTCTGCAGACTCTGGGGCGGAGGGGCCCCAGGGGGTGGTCTCAGGTGCTCATAGCCAAGGGAACCACATGGCCAGGTGATTGGAGCAGGGCCTGACCCAGTGCTCAGAAGACTGGTGCTATAAAACCTGCCAGCTGCCTGCGCCCCTGCTTTGCTTGTCCAGCGTGATTAAAGGATGCTGTGTCCTCTTGGCAATCCAGACCGGTTCTTTCTGCTTGGCTCTCTGCCTACTCTGGGAGGGTGGCTGGTCCTGGTCCATCTGGGGCCGGGATCTGGTGCTCCAAAGAGACAGAGGGCAGCCCAGGACTCCACTCTGTGTGCTCCCTACTCTGAAAAAAACCAGCCCCCTCCGTCGCTCATATGGTCACTCAGTCTGCTGCTCCACTTCTTGGCTGTGATCTCGAACAAGTCCCCACTTCTCTGAGCCTCGATTTCTTGTCTGCAAAATGGGGGTGATGGTAATCTACATCATGCGGTGGCTGTAAGGACTACAGAAGTTGCCTGGTGAGTGCCACACACTCATCCTGAACCGCACCTGTTGAGCACCTACTGTGTGACACAGACCTGCAGCTCAGAGCATCGTTCATCACCTCCCCTTACAGAATATCCATGGAGGTGACGTGCTAGGGCGGCACTCAGAGCTGTCAAACAAACCACATTCCCTGCCCTGGGGACTGTATTTAACATCTATGAGCGAACTGTGGGTATTCTCTGCAAGAAATCACTGTCTTTTACAGTGGAATACCTGCCAGGTCCGGCTTTCTAATGTGTTGACTCGTTCTGACTGTCTAAGTTAGCATCACATAAATATATTTACAGTAATGTTGATTCTTCTACTGGCTTGACAGGGCACCCTCCCTGCTCCATGTCATTACTTCTGTGTCCCATGGCTTTCTGGGCACAGTGGGTGGGCTGGGGGAGAAGTATGCTAGAAAGGACCATCACACCTGCCAGGGATTCAGCTCAGCCCGCAGCCCACCCTTCCAGGGTGGGCTCCATTTCCCTGGAGCCCACCCTGGAAGGCTTCTCTCCACACCTGAGCACCTTCACGTGTAGGAGGCTACCCAGGGAGCCTCTCCCCCTGCTTTTGGTCCAGCCTCTGTTGATACAGAATAGGCCTAACTATTCTGCTGAGGCCCGCAGGATAAAGAGTGAGAGCTTTTTGTTGTGTGCACCACAAGGAAGGTGGTTTGCCAACTGGAATTCGTTGCCAAGCACCTGCAGGAGGATTAAAACTTGTCCTTTGCAAACCGAAGCCAGAACGCTCAGACATTTCCAGGTATATAAAGTCAGGCCGCCCACGTCCTGTCTGATCGGTGGTAAACACTTCCTCCATTGCAGTTCAGGTGCAGCCCCCGGGCTTTCTGGGCCAGGTTTTGTACTGGATCCTACCTCCTGACTTGGGGGCATGGCCCTGAGGGGTGGTGGATCTTTGCAATGGAATTTCTTCCAACAGGCAAGCTCTTAGTGGGGTTGGGCAAGAACCCTTGGGGAACTGCTGCCAGGTCTGTGGGGCCCGGCATCCCCAGGAGATCTGTAGTGCTTAGTACTGGAGACTCCAGCAAGCTGGCCACATGCCGGGTAGACACCTCCAGGGCATCCCTCTCAGTTACATATTTTGAAGATGACATCTCCACTCTGAAATGTTAGGCAACAAGGGGAAGAAGAGGAGGGTCGGGGAGAGAAACAGCCCCGAGAAATGAAAACTATTCTAGGCAAGAGTCAGGGGACCTCCCTTCACTTTGCCATGGGTGTGTGTGTGGGGGGGAGAGTCTGGGGTGAATGCAGGGAATAGAGAGGGGGGAAAAGGTGACTGGATAGTGACCTGAGTTAAAAACAGGTCAGGTGGCTGAACTTGGCCATGTCCCTGGTGACCTAATGTTTGTTTGAATATGTGGGCTGGATCCATTTCATGGGCTTGAGTGGGGTGTGTCTGGAAGTCCTCAGCCTTCTTGGGAAGAGGTTCTGCACAGGAACTCTTCTGCTGCATGGGGGTGTGGGGAATGGAGTGGAAAATTCTGGTGGGGGTGATCTGGGAAGGCTTCTAATGGAGGGGATATTGGAGAAGGGCCTTGGAGAATAGACAGGAGTTTGAAAGGCGTGTGATATGGGAAAAGGGGACAATGGGAGGAAAGGGTTGGATGTGTCCAACCTGGGCTGTGGAAGAGACTTGTACATTAGGTAAACATTTAGAAAGGAGGTAGAGAGAGCAGTCAGGTCACTCTGTGGCCAGGTAGGACACAGGCTGGAGGGTGAGATGGAGTAGTAAGGGAGCCTGTGCTGTGGTCCATGGGAGGACATGGGACACCTGGAAACTGGGTGAATCATAGTGTCATCCTGGAGGAGAAAATGTTGGTGAGAGATTTGGTAGGGGAGGGAGGAGGGTAGCCAGGTTGGGGCAGGAGGGGCATCCAGCTTGAATAAAGCATCCACCAAGCTCTGGAGGTCGCTTGCTTGGCTGGAGGACTGGAAGATGCTGGGTAACTTGTTCAGCCTCTTTAGGCCCCCACGTTGCCCATTTGTAGCATCAGATTCAAAATCCCTTTTGTCTTATCCTATCAAGGCTGTGGGGGGAGGTGACTATATTTTCAGAACCCCAAACAAAGTGGTAATGGGCAGAAAATGTGGAATTAGTGCCAGTTGTCCCATCTCAGAAATACAAGGTAGATGCTAGAGAATTTGGAGGGAAGGGATGAGAGCTCTGAGTTGAGAATGCAGGAAGCCTGGAGCCAGGCAGTGGTTTCTGATTCTGGGTCCACTGGCTCCTTAGAACATCTCCCAGCTCAGAGCACACAGCATCACTCTTCCTGTAGTGTGACCTGCGCTTGCCCCTTCCTCTCTGTGTCTTGATTTTGTTTCCACTGGGGATTGGCTGTCACGATGCTTCTGTGCATCAGTGGTGTCTGGCACACAGCAGTGCTCAGAAAGCATTTGCCCCATGTGTGAGCATCATGGGAGAGGAGACGGGACGGAGCGCGGGAGCAAAGAGCAGAGCCCTGGCCAGGGAGGAAGCCCTGCAGCTCCCTCTCCTCTCCCCTTCTGCTCCTCCACTTGGCCCATCACAGTAGCCACAAACTGCCACGTGTGTGTCTGTAGGGAAGGGAAAAACACATAGGCAGAAATTTACATGACCAGAAACAGATGGCAAGAACTGTTATGGGTGAGTCCAGGGGGTGGCTGCAGGGGCCAGAGAGGAAAGAGGGATTTCCAGGACACGAGTCAGGAGTTCTCAAGACTAAGCTGGTGTGGCTTTGGAGCAGCTGGCCTTCAAACCCAGGATGCCAGGAGGCTGGGGGGTTCAGGACCTGGCCAGTGCTGTAGCACAAGGTCAGGATGGGAGGAGGCAGTCATGTGAGAAGGTGGCAGGTGATTCCCTGCAGGTCAGCAGGGGGGGGTGGGGCTGACTGCAGTTCACCCTGGGTTTGGGGGCGATGAGCTAACGCCACAAATGCAGATGCACGTGAAACAAACCGTGCTTTATTTCTCTGAGTAAACTCCATTCCCAGCAGGCATTTCCATCAACTGAAGTGGAAGAAATGCGATTCTGGCCAGCCGGAATTCCTCCCGCCACAGCCACGTTTCCCTGCAGCTGCGTCTAAGTGCCCCTCCCTGGCAGGGGGGAGGAGCCGGCGGGCACTCCATGTCCACGTGTCATCTGCAGTCTGGCAATGTCCCTTCTGCTCCGGGCTCCCAGTTCTGCTCAGTACCTGCTGAAGCATCCTCTTTTCCCGCAGAGCCTCCAGGGTCCTCATGCCTCTTAGGACACCCAGGTCCTTTCTGCACACAGCTTACCTCACAAATTCCTTGTTTTTCCAAGGGCTGAGCTGGTCCCCACCTACCTGCCTGCAGCATGGGGGCCATTTCTTCCCTGGGGTCTCAGCCACCTTTCTGGGAATGGCCTCTCTGACGCTCAGATGCCCCAAAGCTCCTGGGACCTGCTGGGGGGTTCAGCCTGGAGAGGAGGGGACAGGATCACTGTGGCCAGGAACCTCAACACTGACACATTCCTGATCTCCTCTGTGGCCCTCCAGAGGACATCTTGAGGGGCTCTGAGTGCTGGGGGGGGGGGAGGACACTACGCATGCTTACTCAGCCCTCCTCTCTCAAAGGTTTTGAAATGTAAGAACCTGAAAGCCTCCCTCCCACCTTCTGCTTTTGGCAACATATCCTTCTGTATTTGTTAGGATGCTTGTGGGTGCCAAGTACACATATGCCATGCAAAGCAGCAGTGCAATCCCAGGAAGGGCAGCTCAGCCACCCACTGAGGACCCAGGTTTAACATTTCTCTGCATGCTTAGTGCAATAGCTTGGTCGGAAAGGCCGGCTTCCCTTACGGCCATAGCACGGCAGCCACAAGAAGGTGGCCACAGCTAGGAGAGAGAGCAGCACAGGTCCAGGCCAGGAGGTGGGAAGCAGCTCAGCACTTCCCAGGAACTGAAGGCAGGACCCGGAGGCAGAAGGGAGCTGGGCTTTGCAGGCTGGGACATTGGCTCTATCTCATGGGCAGCACCTAAGAAGTTACAGGCCACTGGGAAACTGGTGAATCCAGGCCTCTCCCACCCTCGTCCAGGACCTGAGTTATTATTTCTCAGAAAGTGTCTGGAGGAAGTGACACCTCCTCCAGTGCTCTGGGTGGGTCCATGGCAGAGCAGGACTCCTTTCAGGAATCTTTGGGGAGCATTGTACCTTTGACCCCACAGCCAGTGGTGTGCTGGGGTCAGCTTGCAGCAGCTCTTGAGAACCAATCACATCTCTCTTCCCAAGTTTGGAGATAGCACCGTGTTACGTTAAAATGGGGCATGATGGCAGTATTTATACCATAGAAACTGGCAGATGTTACAATTTGCTGATTTCTAGTTATGGCATTTTAATATTTTTACAAACAAGGCCTTCCTTACAAATGCAGCCCCAGTGGTAAAAAGCTGCCTTCCAGTGTGGTTACTTCCCTTGAGCTAACCGTTCACAGCAGGCCAGAGTGTCCACCACTTGCACCTTGGGGGTGGGGGAGTGGGCAGGCTTGGGTGTGGCTCCCAGGCTCACAGTGACTCCTCTTTCCCAGGGACCCCTCACCACTGCCCAGCCTCCCAGTTCAACCCTATTCCCCACTCTTAGGCCCATCTCTCTACATCACTCTTCCCTCTATTGAGTGGTGGCTCCAAGGGAGGCCCCAGCCTTAGCCAGCAGAGCCAGCCTGAATCCTGCTCCTGGGATCTGGGATCAGAGCCACAGCTGGAGCGGATGTAGCTGAGCACACCATGGCATGCAGCTGGGGAGGTGCCAAGGCCCTGGGGCTGCCTTGGTTTTCCCACACTGAGGTCTGGTTGGCTCTTTCTTTCCCCCATCCCCAACATCACCTTTTTAAAACTTTATCTACTAGGAGTTGAGTTTTCTTGCTCACAACCAAAAGAAGCTCAATTAATGTGTTCACAGGTCCCTGGAAATGCAGACAACTTACCTGAGAGGGAGCATTAAAGGGAAACAGTCATCTCAGTTCTGACACCATTAACTAAGCATCCCCCACAAAAAGTGCTAGAAACCCAAAAATACCTGGGGCAGGTCAGATCCCCTTGAAGGCCGTGATCTGAAGAAAACAAAAGAAATACAGTGCATTGAGGACATAAAAGAAGTTCATGCAGGGTACTAGGGTGGGTAACTCAAAGGAGGGAGCAACTGACTTTGCCCATTTGTTCTTGGGTTTTGAAGGCTGAATAGGAGTTTTCTAGGAGTAAGGGTAAAGAGGGTTGCAGGTAGCATTCCATTTTGTACATTTGAATCTACAAATCCCATAAATATTTTTTGAGAGCAAGTCAAATACTCTTTTCTCATGTGGAGCTTACAGGCTAGTGTGGGCAAAGGCATGCACCGGGAATCGTGTGGCCCATTTCAGGGAGTTACAAATTGTCTTATGAATCCAGGAAGCATCCCACAGTTTTCAACCTTCCTCTAGTTCTGTCTGGCTCCCTCCTTCCTTCAGAATTTCCTATCACTTTCTCACGAGGTCTACTCTTAACCACCTTGTTTAAAATTGTGCTCCTGACCCACAGCGTTTGTCATCTCCTAACATCTTATGACATTTACTTAGTTAGTTCTTGTGTTTATTGTCTGTTCCCCCAACCCCAACACCAGACTGTAAGCTTTGCAAGGGCAGTGTCTCTGTTTTGTTCACTGTTATATCCTAAGCACTTAGAGAAAGAACTTGGTGCATAGTACCTACTCAGTTAATGTTCTTTGAATGAAAGAACAGGAGTCCTACATTTGGAGAGGTTGAGGGTGTATGTGTGGAGGAGGGGAACTAATAAAATCCACCCTCATCGACAGTGTTGGAAGTCTCATGGCCTGGCAGCACCTTCCTTCCATGTGCTCAACTTCCAACCAGAGAAAGGAGCTCCCAGGATTTTGCTGGATTTCTTCGGATTTGCTGTGTGTTTATCTTTGTGATTGCTTCATCTCTTTGGAGATCAGCGGCAAAGTCCTAAAAGCAGCAGGAATCTGTGTGTTTGTCTGTGGAACCAACAAAGTTGGGAACCTTGTGTATGTGTGTGTGGGGGTATGTGGCCCAGTCCAGAGTCAGGCAGTTACTCAGTGGGCAGAACCCCAGACCTGGCCCTCTCAGGACTGAGAGGTAGCTGGAGGGGCAGACAGGCCCAAAAGTGCCATCAGAGGGATGGAGGCTTGGGCTCTATCCATCTCAAAGAGGCCAGACTTGCCATTTCCAGCCCCTAGGCCACAGCGGCTTCACCAGTGGCACACGCACATCCCTCTGGCGTGGGCACAGCGGGGACAGTGCACTCTGCTTCTGCTCATGGTCCTGGGGCCCTTTCCTGCCTCTGTAGCACCTCTTGGCCACACTCTTGCTAGATATGGGGACTGATGGCTTCAATGATGTGGCCACCACAGGGCACATGGTCTGGGGCTCACACCATTGGTAAGTACACTCTTCTTCAAAACAGCATAGCTCTTCTCGACCCCAGTCATGGCAAACACCAAACTTCCTGCCGCTGCTTTAGCTTTCTTCAGGGCCTCCCTGCTGTGTTCTGGTCTTCCTGAAAGAGTCTTGTCATTCTTTTTATCCAAATCCACCTGTCCCTCCATCTGTCCAGCCATTTCTCTATGCATCTATCTATCCATACACCTCCCCCATCATTCCTTCCCTCCCTCCCTCCCTCCATGATCCTCCCTCACACTTATCCATCCTTTTTCCATCCATCCATTTTCCACTCAGTCCTTATCCTCCCTTCCATCCACATCATACTGAGCACCTACTATGCTCCAGGCACATGCTGGGCAGCATAAAGAAATACAAAAATGAATGAGACACAGTTCCTGCCTTTGGAGAGCAACTACCGTAGTTGGGAAGGGAAATGAGTCCTCCTCCAGGCATTAAACCCTCAAAAAAGTCCAGGAAGGCTTCACGGAGGATGTGTCACCAGGGGGCTGAAGGATAAGGAGTCTGCAAATTAAGAAGGCCAAAGGATGGCCATGGGTGAGGCAGGGAGGTGTGTGACCCTGGGAGGAGGTGGTGAATTACAAGTGATTCTGGAGTTCCATACGGCTTGAGGACTAGTTGCAAAGTGGGGGGCTATAAGAAGGGGTACAGGCCTCCAGTTAGGGAGGCTTGGACAGTGTCCTGGGGCAGTGGGAGCCACTGGAGAGTCGTATGCAGGGATTACTGGGCTGGGAGCTATCTCAGGAATCCCAACCATCAGGGCCAGGAGAAGGTGAGGACTCCATTTCTGATCTGTACCAACTAAGGGGAAAGTGAGAAACTCCCCGGGTTAAGTTTCCATCTCTGAATCTAAGGGTTAAGTGGCATGAGGGGGTTTGGGGGGCTAAAGGCCAGGGTTCATGCTCCCACCCTGCTGTGTGACCTAAGGCTGATAGCTGTCCCTCTCTGGGCCCATATTATCATCTTTACAGGGAGGACTGAGAGCAGCCGAGATCCCTTGCAGCTCTGCTGCTCTTGGCTTTCTTCTTTGGGCTGCCCTGATGCTGCCTTTCTGGTGTCCAAGGATCCAGTTTGCTGCACCTTCTTGTCCTGCAGGCGCTTGGAACCTGCAGGGAGGTGGCAGATACTGTCAGCGTGAGCTTTTCTCCTTGCCTGTCCTTGCTCTCCATCCCGCAGAAGGATCCTGTGAGGGGCCAGGGAGGAGCAGGCACTGCCCTCTGGTGGCCACTTCTGGGCCTACCTGTCCCTGTGCCTGCTGCATTTCAACTCTATTCTTTTTTTCTTGAGACGGAGTCTCACTTGTCTTTGGTAGAGTGCTATGGTGTCACAGCTCATAGCAACCTCCGACTCCTGGGCTTAAGTGATTCTCCTGCCTCAGCCTTCCAAGTAGCTGGGACTACAGGCACCTGCCACAACGCCCAGCTATATTTTTTTGTTTTTTTAGCAGGCCAGGGGCTAGGTTCGAACCCACCAGCCCAAGGGCATGTGGCCGGCGCCCTACCCACTGAGCTATGGGCACCACCCTTCTTCTTCTTCTTCTTTTTTATTTTTGCAGCTTTTTGGCCAGGGCTGGGTTTGAACCCACCACCTCCGGTATATGGGGCCAGTGCCCTACTCCTTGAACCACGGGAGCTGCCCCAACTCTATTATTCTTAAAGCAAATACTGAGCTCTTTTGCGTGCAAAGTCCTGAGGCAGGCATGAAGTTGACGAACAATCGGGTCAAGGAGGGAAGAATTCTGTCTATGGCACTCAGAGCTTGGCTGTGTGTGCTCCAGACCCTTCCAGAGTCCTGGGTGCCTCCTCTCTACAGTGGCAGTGACAGTCCAACCAAGCCCCTCTGCAGAGATGAGGGTTAACTGGCAGAACGTGAGCATCCCAGCCTCACTCCTGGCTCAGGAAGCACAGGCTCTGTGGATAACACAGGCAGCCTGCTCACGGACTTTGGGAACACTGCTACATGTGGGGGTGTGCCACATTTGGGCCTTGTCCTGGCAGGGGGTCACTCGGGTTCTGAGGACACCCTTTGCATTGTCATCCCCTCAGTGCAGTGGAGGGTCCCCCAGCAGTGGTGGCATTTCCAAGGAGCCAGGACTTCAAGGGCCTGAGGGTGTGGGGCTCTGTCTAGTGTAGCAGAGACCTTGGGTATAGGGGTCACCTCTCACTCCCCAGTCATCAGCTGGGCTGGGCTGGATCTACACAGCTCGGGTTTACATGAAGGAGCCGGCCTTACATTCGTGCACTAGAACACACCTGTGTGCATGGACGCAGGTGCACACCAGAGATGGACTGGGCTCGCTCCTCTTGGGAGGAGTGATTTCCTCATCATGGGGGGAGGGGGGATTTCAAAGGAGTCTAGACACCCGGGGGGGAGAGGACGTGGAGAGAAGCTGGGCCTCAGTTGAAAGCTTCTAGAACTTTCTTTTCTGTGGCATTCTGGCCCTCTGAGTCCCTCATGGTGCTCAGCTTTCTAGAGCTTTGGGGATGCTGTGGCCTCTGATGTCTTTGAGATGGGCTATGCTGCACCTCCTTGGTGGTCTGTCCTCTGGGCCCTGAGGGGGGACAGGTGTTAGGGACAGGCAGGAGGTGACTTCAGGAGAGAGCTGAAAAGAGAAACAGGAAGAGGTACCTGGGTGCTCACCAGGCCCGCTCCCTGAAGTGTCCGTCCAGGCCTGGTGTGAGCTTCACAGCCTAAACCGCACAGCTCACAGCTTCCACCACCCCTCCCCACCTCCCTGCCCCCTGACTCTGGGGCAGGAAAGGCACAGGTGACTTTAGCAGGGTGCCAGTAGCACCTCTGGGCTGGAACCACAGGCCTTAAGCCAGTGACCACATCCTCCGGATCAAAGCACCCCATGGTCCCTTCCTCGCTCTGCTCCCTCTGGCCCTGGTGCACTGGTCAGGCCTCTTTTGGTCCCTGACCCCCAGCCTGGGGAAGAGTGGGGGGACTTTTGAAAAGATGCAGGAGAGCGGGAGTGGGTGAGGTGGAGGAGCCAGGGGCCCAGAGGGCATGCCCTGCACTGAGGGCAGCTGAGGGTGGCTGAGGGTCTCTTTCAGCTCTGCCCTGTGAGCTGCTTCTCCTCTCTTCTGAAAAGCAAGTGATAGTCCTAGGGTTGTTTTCAGGGGATCTGTGTGTGACCTGTGAAAAGCAGTCTGGTGACAGCAAAGCACCTGATCACTAAGGAGCATGGGGGTCCTGCCGGTGCCACCAGAGCTCCAGTTTGGGTCTTTTCTCAGAGAGAGCGCCAGGTGCCGGGGAGTGAGCTAGTCTCAGTGTACCTCCAGCCTTGCCAGGACAGAGGGTGACAAGCCTGGGGCCCTTTGTCCTCTGCTGTTTTCAGGTTTGCTCATGACTTCCCGGAGGCCCATGAGATTCAGGTCATGGGTTCAAGCCCACGTAGGGGTTGGAGGCGAGCATCCCTCCTTTTCACTCAGGTAGCAGCCCTGACCCCGACTGGCTTTCTCCTGAATGGGGAGGGCTTCAGGGTGGGAAGCAAAGTGTCCCCATGCCAGGAGCTCCTCCCAAGGACTGAGAAGAACCCCTTCTCCCTTGAGGGAGGTAAGGTGCCCAGTTTGGATTCCCCCAATCAGAACATGCCTTTCCTGGAAGAGTTTTCATAATCATACAGCCCACACTTGTCTTCGTGGGAGCCTCAGTCCTGGCTTGCTCAGCATCTGTCTGGTCTCCAGCTGCTTCTGCTTCTCCTTGGGTTTCTACCTTCATGCATTTGGTGAATGAACTCAGGAAACAGCCAGAGATTGATGCCCCAGAGGGATCTTTGCAGCTAGGCCCAGGCAGCTGGTCTAGAGTCTTCCTATCCTGAGCTCTGGGGCTTCAGCATTTTCTAGAGCCTGAGAACCACTCCAGATCTTTCTATTTTTTTCTTTTCTTTTTCCAGACAGTCTTACTCTGTTGCCCTGGGTAGGGTGTTGTGGTGTCATAGCTCATAGCAACCTCAAACTCCTGGGCTCAGGTGATCGTCCTGCCTGAGCTTCTCCAGTAGCTTGGACTACAGGTGCCTGCCGCCACCGTGTCAGATAGTTTTTTTATTTTTAGTAGAGACAAGGTCTGGCTCTTGCTCAGGCTGGTCTCGAACTCATCCACCTCTCAGAGTGCTAGGATTACGGGTATGAGCCCCTGCACCTGGACCACTCCAGATCTTTCTAAGTAGGTCTGTTTGGCTTAAGTTGACCACAGCCTATTCCTATGATCTGTGGCTGTAGAGCACTGACTATTGCAGGGAGAGATACGGGCCTAGTGAGATGGAGGCACCTTTGAGACTCAAACTCAGGCCTTTGGACGCTCAGCCAAATGAGCTCCTGTCCCTTGGGAGGAGCTTCTGGCCTGGGGACAGTGGTGGTACTGAAATGAAGTGGAACTGAAGAGAAGAAATGAGTGTTGTCAGCTTACGGCCTGGTGTTGGGGTGTGGGTGTTGGTGGTTGACTGCTGGGCAAAGTGTGAGGGTGTGCGCAGAAACTGGAGGGGGGAGGTCAGCCAGGGGGCTGACTTTGACCTTCACACATCTTCTGGCCCTCCCCAGTACCCCTGCCATGTGGTAAGAACTCTAGTCCAGGATAGAGGGCTAGGGTGAGGGCTAGGGGTGCAGGGTCCCCCAGAGAAGGAAGATTTGGTAAACAGCATGTGTCTGACCTGGTTCAGAGCTGCCAGAGTGGGTCTGTGGCTATGTATGATGGAGGATTCGCTGTGGGGCCATCTCTAACTCACTCTGAAAGTGAAACCAGCCACCCACCAAACACAGGGGCCCTGCTAGTTCTGAAAGCTCTGGCAGCCTGTCTGTTTCTTAACCAGCTTCCCAAAGTAGAAAATAGGCAGCAAGACAGATTCAAGGTCAGCCATGTGACTGGGGTGTTTCACCAGACCTTCCAAGTCAGGCATTCAAGTAGCCTGCCAGCAAGACATCCCACTGTGAGCTCCGGCTCAGTCAGTCTTCCCCCTTTATCGGTCCCTTACCCCACAGCACACCAGACCAAGAAGGTTTTCATCTTAGATCCTTTGGTACTGCCTCTGAGCACTCAGCGCTCACACTGGCTACTTTAGTATGGCACTGATCCCACTCCAAGTGCCCAGCAGAGAAAATCACAGGGGAGGCACACTTTCCCTTGCTGCCCTCTCACTCGATCGCCATCACCCAAGGTGGTCAGTCATTGCTGTAATCAAAGATGATTTCAAATTTGAAATCTGGGCTAAATGCATCGTCCTCTGTGCTTGGCAAAGGCACTTGTGCCAGCTAGGGATTTCAGTGGCAAAATCACGTAACCATGCCTGGCTACTGTCATTTGGAAAGGAATTATTCAGGATATTCTGAAGCTCAGGAATGTCTAGCAGGACCCGTGGATTAGGCTTGGAGGGTCTCGGAGAGGTGGTACATCTTAGACACAACAACTATTCAGATGCCAACCCCACCAGCCTGCTGCAGTTCTACCCTACTTATTCACATCATTCTGGCCTAATCAGAGGTCTGGAACCCAGGCTTCTGATTGGGGGAGCCTGGTCACATATTCACATTCCCCGTCAGAGGTCTGGAGCTGAGGTTCCTGACTGGGGGAACCTGGTCACTTACTCACTCTCCCCAAACAGTTTTAAAGCTAAGATTTCTGATAGGGAATCTGGTCACAGGCCTATGCCCCAGCTGCAAGGGAGGCTGGAAAAGTATAAAGTTTTGGCTGGTTGGGGCGGGAGACCTTTTTTTTTTTTTTTTTTTTGAGACAGAGCCTCAAGCTATCCCCCTGGGTAGAGTGCTGTGGCTTCACAGCTCACAGCAACCTCCAACTCCTGGGCTCAAGTGAGTCTCCTGCCTCAGACTCCCAAGTAGCTGGGACCACCGGCGCCCGCCACAACACCCAGCTATTTTTTGGTTGCAGCCCTCATTGTTATTTGGCAGGCCCCGGCTGGATTCAAACCCGCCACTTTAGGTGTATATGTGGCTGGCGCCTTAGCCACTTGAGCCACAGGCGCCCAGCTGGGGCGCGAGACTTTTAAAGAAGCAGATACCTCCAACACAGGAAAGGTTTGCAGAGATGCTGTGAGACCACAATGAAGAAAAATATCCAGGAAACACCTGAGAAACCAAACAGAGTGTCCCTTTGTCAGCCTCTGTGCTCAGCCATACCCTCCTTCCATAAGTGTCCCTTCCTCACACATTGGCCAGTGTGGTGGTGGAGGTTTGGTATGCGTTTAAATTAGAACTAATGCCAACATTTTAAGTGGGAGGATTACACATATTTTAAATCCTAATTTTAGCTTCTCTTGGAAATTCAGAATTTCCTGGTCAGGTTGAGCCAAATTCCCCATCTGCCAGCTCTTCTGTGGATGGAATCTCCTCCGGCTGGGCTGACCGTGGTCCCCACCTAGCCACCCATCCTAAGGGAGAGAATAGGCCTCCTCCCTCCTCCAAGACAGGGCCTTGCTCTTCATTACTACGCGCAGTGGTGCTTTTTCCTTCAGCCCCAGCTTTCTGTGTACCCACTGGGCCTGCCTCCGGTAAGACTGGGTCCCTGGTGAGCCTCACACACCCGAATGCTGCTCCCCTACCCACACAGAAGCTGCTATTCTTTCTGCTCCGCATGGGAGCTGCCGGCACTACCTCAACCCATCAGTGACCCGGCCAGTCAGACAGGGCCTGCTGTCAGTCAGAAGGACGTGCTGGATGTCCTGTGGCTGTGGATGTGACAAGTCTTTATGTGGGGGGCCAAGAGCAAGGTATATTTTGTCTAACTGGTGATTGGGAACCCCATGTGGTCAATAATGTCATTACAGTGCAGTAGGAGTGACCCCAGGAGTGTGTCTGCAAACCTGTATGAATAGATGTGATGCTGAGAGAATTGGGGTTTTGACATGGCTGAGCACCCATGAGAGCACGAGGTGGGGAGGGCTTGGGCTGCAGGCGCACAGGCCAAGGCAATAGTGACAGGTGGCCCCCACACCAGCGTACTTTCCTGAGTGCCGCCCAAGTGCCCAAGGTGGGAGGGCCTTCTCAATAAATCCTTGTCACTGGCCTGGCAGCTTTGGAGACTTTGGACTAACCCAGAACTCTCCTTCCCCAGGCTCCATTCAGCCCCTTCACCCAGGAAGTGTGGCGTCTCTGCATCCTCATGTGACCTGTTTCAGGATCTGCCAAAAGGCAGCTGCCTCTCTTCTCTCAGCCCCAGCTTATTTAGATTCTTCAGATGGCAATGAAATGGACATGCCAGGACACTGAGAAGCAGGGACCGAGTGGCAGAAGAGTTATAGACTCTCTCCCTGTGTGTGGTAGGGGAAGGTGACACCCAGCTCTGGCCTGCCTGGCTACTGATCACTGTCTGAAATGGGCATTTTTCTGGCTCAGGGGAACAGGGGACTCAGTTCAGAGTCCCCTGTTTTCTGGGGGTTCATGCACACCAGCTTTTGGAGCCAGGCTGAATTGGGGCACCATTCCAGAGTGGAAGCATGCTTCTGACCCCACTTTCTGCTTCCCCGCACCCTCGTCCTGAGCAGACACTATAGACAATGGTGACAGCCAGACAAATCTTCATAGGGAGTCATTTTTATTTTTTTCAAATAATTTTTTTTTTTTTTTTTGTGGCTGGGGCTGGGTTTGAACCTGCCGCCTTTGGCATATGGGGCCGGCGCCCTACCCTTTTGAGCCACAGGTGCCGCCCTTTTTTCGAATCTTTAATAAAAATACACTAAGAAAAACAAAAAGCCAGTGTTACTTCTTGATAGAGAGGAACTTGTCACAGACACTTGGCAAACATCACACGTCCTCTTTCCTCACAGCAACACCTAGATTGTCTTCTGAGAAAGATCACAGATCTTGGTGAAACCTGCTTAAACATAAGAAAAAGCAAAGAGAATCTGTTTACGTCAGCTGTTTCCCACGGGAAAGGGGGACACCATTGTGGGGGCTGTCAGGGGAACATGGAGCTGTCCTCACTGGCCCTGTGATGGGACTCTGGCCTGGCAGTGAGGAGACTCGGGTCAGGAATCGGACTTCTCACCAACCAGCAGTGTGCGTGTGGACAAACGTTTCCCTTCTTGGGTGCTGTTGGCACAGAGAGGAGGGCAGCCAGCTGGTCCCACAGGCTGAGAGACCTGGGGACATCTTCAGGGTCCTCAAGAGAGGTTAGAATGGTCAGGGGGGTAGAAGGACTGGTGTTTTGGGGAGCCTGCAAAAGGGTCCCACACTTTTTACTTTGGTTTTGGCACTAATTTTATTTTGCAGGGATGTATGACATTCCCATGAAACACAGCTCAAATGGTACAAAGGGTATTCGAAGAAGTTTCTCTCCTTCCTCTGCTTACAGGGTCTCCCGCCTCCCCACCTTGGAGGACTTGGCCATCAGCAGTCTCGAGGGGTTCCTTCCAGAATGGCTCAGTGCACGTGCATACTATAGTGTTCACGGACATGATCACGCACATGCACACACATGCACACTCTCACTCACAGACAGGCTCCCCTTCACACACAGGCTCCCCTTCACACACATGTCCTCATGTTACCCCCGCCCCATGTCCACGTGAGTGGTGGCACACTTCACGTGCTATTCTGAAGTTTGCTTTTCATCACTTCACATGCACTTGGGGATTGTGCTGTCAGGACATGGAGAGCTGCTGCCTCCTATTTCATGGCAGCAATGTCGCATCCTGCTGGCTGCATGTTCCCTAAGTCACTTTTCACCTGTGTCCTCTTGGTGCACATTTTGGCTGCCTCTGGTCCCCTGACTGCAGAAATGACTTCACACACACATTTTCTACACGGATCTGTCTCTATCGATGAGTTTTAGATACAAAATTCCTAGGTCACGTACCAGAGATGTTGGTAGTTGCCAGATTTCCTTCCAGGGAGGTGGCGTGTGCCACTTTAAGCTCGCATCGGCAAGATGATTGCCCCTTTACTCCAACCTTTGGTGGCAGACCTTTGGAAACTTCAAATGTACTATTCCCAGTGTTGTTTTTAATTTGCACTTTCTGGAATCTTCAGGGTATTAGAGACTCAGAACCTTGCTCCTTTCTCTTTTCCTTTTTTCCTTCGTTCTCTGCATATTGGCACTGCCTGGATACGGAGGAATTTTCTAGGTTCTGGAGTAATATGGATGAATTACACGTGATTCTTGTTCTCTAAGAACTCCTCGTAGATACATAAGCGAGGTCATGACATAAGGTGCCAAATCGCGCTCAGCAGGGCCCTCCTGGCCAGGGACCAAGCCTTGCATCTGGGTCACTGCTGAAACCCAGTGCTGGAGGGGTAGAGCTTTTTCCAGCTGAGGGCTCAGCTACCTGTTGACTTTGGAGAAGGCAGGTCATAGTACTGAGGAGGGGTGGGTAGAACACAAGGACTTGTAGGTGGGTGACAGCGTCACCTGGCTGAGCAAGGAAGGGCAAGTAGTGGTGGTGGCTTAGGAGATACTGGAGGTCTTCTTGATGGCAAAGGACAGGTTGTGGTAGAGACAATTAATGGTGACCCCAAACCTATTCTCCCCTGCCCATGTACCCTCTATTATAGCTGGGCACATCTCCCAGCCTCCCCTGTATCTTGGTTGTGACTCAGTTGTAGCCAATGGATGTATGTTAGAAGTGGCAAGGGATGGGCAGTGCCTGTGGCTCAAAGGAGTAGGGCGCTGGCCCCATATGCTGGAGGTGGTGGGTTCAAACCCAGCTCAGGACAAAAACTGCAAAAAAAAAAAAAAATGGCAAGGGCAATTTCCAGGAAGGGTCCTTAACAGGCAGCAACATGCCCTCTTTTCCTCCTTCCTCCACCTTCCAGCTGTGGGAGGATAGGTGTGATGGGTGGAGTATGAGCAGCTCTCTTGGCCTATGAGGAGGGAGGAGAAAGCTATTGAGGATGCCCAGTAGCAAGACAGATATAGCTCAGGGTCCTGACATCATAAAGCCCTGGACTGCCTGCTTCTGCACTTATTTTAGGTGAGAGAAACAAAACCTTCTCTCATTTTAGGTCACCATTATCGTCTATTCTATTTGGACACACACAGCTGGACTCAATCCTAACTGGGGCACTGCTGTAGAGTGGCTGGAGCGGGGGAAGCAGTAGCAAGTGGGGTGGGTTGATGTGGCAGTTTGAGGGGTCTGGGTTAACATGAGCCAGAATGAAGACAAGGTCCGAGTGTGGGCCTGGGTGTGGGCACAGATGTGGGCACAGATGGGGAGTGGATCAGAGGCTCACTGGGGAGAAGACAGTGAAAGATTCTAGAGGCTGCAAGATGGACCCTGACAGCCCCCAGGAGCTGGAGTGGAGAAGAGGCTGAGAACCTCTTCAGGGGAGTGGGAGAGGGGGGCATTTGGTAGATTCCAGGGCTGGCTTGGTCCCCAAAAGAGGCAGCCCAGTGCTAGGCAGGGGAAAAGTCTCAGTAAGAAAGGAACAGGGCCAGAAGACCCTAGTGTGTCCTTGTCCCATGGCCCCCATGAATGTGGCCAAGCTATGAGGCCATCTCCATGAAAGTTGAGGGTACTGGGTGGTTTGTTCATGGGGGGCTCCAGGAGGACATAGAGCGAGGGACAGTGGGGTGCGAGGACGCAGGAGAAGCAGTTGTAGGAAAAGCATTTGGGTGCTGGGAGGAGGCTGGGGTCAACCCCTAGCCCTGCTGAGATGGAGGTCTGGGCAGACCTGAATGGGTCTGGGAGGCCCCTGCCATCAGGGAAGTTTTGGGATTACATATCAAGTTGCCTCAGAGAGAAGCTGAAGTCCTCTGGGACAGCTCCAGGTTCTAATTCCAACGCTGTCACATTCTGGTAGGGTGATGGCTAAGCCTCAGTTTCCCTGCCTGTAAGAGACCAAGGATGGAGCAGACTCAGCCTTACAGAGTCTTGAGGTATGAAGAGCTTGGCTTGGGACTGAATGGCAGCCTGAGCTGAGCACGTGAGGACAGCCAAAGGCGCAGGCTGAGAGACAAAGGCAGGGCCAGCTCCTGCAGGACTTCTGGGCCAACATCAAAAGTTTGGATTTATTATAAATGCACTGGAAACCACTGGAAAGTGCATTGAGATGGCCTGATCTGGGCTTGAGAAAGAACGTTCCAGCTACTGAATAGAGAACAGACTGGAGGGTCAGGAGCTGAACAGGGAGACCAGAATGGTGGCTGCTGTGGGCCTGGCTGGGTATGAGATGACCAAGCTCAGGGGCTGAGGAAAGCAGGTGCACTGCCCTGCACACACTGCTGGCTTCTGCCTGGCCTCCCACCCACCTTCCTCTGCAGGTTTCCTATCCAGCCCTGGTGACTGGGGTGAAGCCCACCTGCCGACTGTTATAAGAGCCCCCAGCAACACAGAGGTTTATCTTTCACCCTGTTACATCCCAGTGTAGATTTTCTGAGGGTGGCTGTGAGGGTCTGTCCTTTAGCTTTGCTGGATTCTGGCAGGGGAGAGGAGAGAGGAAGAGGAGGAAGAGGTGGGGGAGAGGGAAGGAATGAGAGAGAGAAAAGAGGAACAAAGGTGCGTTTTTTTCTAGGCTTAAAGTAGAATAAATCACTTCTCCCACAGTGGTGGGGGGCGTCTAACAGCAAGGGCAGCTGGGAAGTGGAGTCCAGTGGACGGCAGGAGGAAAGGGGGCAGCCATCCACGATGTGCTCCCTCCTATGAACTTGCACCATGGGAGATGCTCTGTAGAGGAGGCAAAGACTATGAACATTTAAACTCTCCCCCCTCTGAATAGCCCCCACGCTGCCTTTCTGCCTAAGGAGTCCTGGGCTGGGCCCTTTGGCAAATGCAGGACCCCCTCCCCCACCCCTGGGTTGGGGGACATGGTGGGGGCTGCCCCTCCACCACCTCCTCTCCTTGCTTAATCAGCCTCAGCTGCTGCACATCTAGGAGTGATGTTGGAGGCCCAGCTCCCTCCTGTGGTCCTTCCTGCTGGCCTGTGTGCTGCATAAAGATGGGCCTGCGCTGTCCTCCTCCTCCTCCCCTGACCTGGCCTGGCCTTTGGAGCATCTAGGATGATCATTAAATGTTTGTGGAATGAATGAAAGAAGGTAAGAAGGAGGGAGGAGGAGGAAGAGTCTGGGGCTGATGCCATCCCATGCAGGAGACTGGCTGAACATGGCTTCTGGGTACAAGCTAGGGCCATGATTTCTGACTTTGCCTGGGGATGCCTTTTCCCCCTTACACGGCTGTGCTTTTAACGTTTTAACTGAATTCCTTTACTTGGGGGTAGGAAATACCTTCACAAAGTACAAAAAGGGTCTGCAGAGAAAAGCTTTCTTCCTGCCCCTTCTTCACCTGTCTGTCTTCCCTGGGAGAACCAGCATTCCTGGCTTCTAGAGAAGCTTCTAAATACATGTATTCTCTGCTTAATGAATCTTGAGTGTTATTCTCATCATTGTGGCTGTGTTACTGTGTTTCTTACCCTCTCCTGCAGCCAGAGAGGTTTTCTCTAGGGGAGAAGGGCAGGGGGATGGGGGAGGAACTGGCCTTTATTTTGAGCCTGCTATGTGTGGTCAGGTCCTAAATTGGGAGAGGTAGAGGGTCAAGCTGCTTCTCCTGGGCTCTGAGGCTGGAGCTACAGGGTCCATGGGCCTGTGACACTGCACATAAATAGACCTAAAGAGCCGTTCATAACTTTCCATCTGTCAAAAGAGAGAGAGAGGAGAGAGAAGGTCAGGCATAGCAGCTCACACCTGTAATCCCAGCACTCTAGGAGGCTGAGGCAGGAGTATTACTTGAGCTCAGGAGTTCGAGACCAGCCTGAGCAAGAATGAGACCCTCTCTCTACCAAAAATAGAAAAACTAACCAGGCTTTGTGGTGGGTGCCTATAGTCCCAGCTACTCAGGAGGCTGAGGCAAGGGAATTGTTCAAGCTCAAGAGTTTGAGGTTGCTGTGAGCTGTGATGCCATGGCACTCTACCTGTGGCACAGAATGAGGCTCTGTCTAAATAAATAAAACAAAGAACCCCAAGCTGAACCTTCCATCCACTCCCTCACCTCTGCCCCCCCCAAAAAAGAGGGAAAAGGGTTAGGAATCATGACTTCAGAGGAAAAGGAAAGTTCTAGATTATTCAATAAGTGGCTATCAACTTGTTCTAGAAGCCCTGATAGTTGCCTCTGAATGCTGAACTGAATAAGGGGCTTCCTGCTAGGCTGAGTGAAAAGGGAATCTCTCAGAGATGGTGTGTCATGCCTGGGATGGGGTGAGGCACACTGGGGACTGGCCTGGGTGTTGGGGGGGTGTGACTAGGTGAAGATGTTGGTGGTGGGGAGGGGGCTGAGTGAGTGGAGTGTGGGTGTATAGGAAGGGAATAAGAGCTTAGGCCCTTTGGACTCCTGTGTACAGCTAGGCCCCTGTTTGAGGACTGGGTGTGTGTATGTGTGCACCACCGCCCCCAGCGTAGGAGGCAGATCTTTATCCGGCCCCTGGGTGCTTTAGGAGTTTCAGGCTTTCTCACCTCCCCACCTCCCCAGCCTAGGCCTTGCCCCTCTTATCTTCTCTACAGGAAGTGGGCAGGCCCTGGGGTTTTAGTCTGCCGGCCCAGCAGCTACCTGGGCTAGAGCTGAGCAGGGCCCTGGGGAGATGGCCGTGGTCACAGCAGCAGGGAGGACTGGAGAGACCACACTGCCGAGGCAGCCCTATGTCTCAAACAGGTGACTTCCCCCTCCGCCCCCACCCTGCTAGGGACCCTTGCCTCTCTTCTGGCTCTTGTGGACCAGCCAAGAAGGCTGGGAGTGAAGGTCAAGGGACAACCTCCAGCTCTGACTCAATTCCCCCAGCAGTTTCTGCCTGAACTCCCACCCCCAACCTCTAAAAGAATTCTTAGAATTCCCGGGGATGGGGTGGGCCCCCCTGTCTCTGGGTGGGAGGAATTCTGCCACCCCTCCTTCCCAGGCTACCCTTTCTTCCCAGCCCGCCCTGGGGAAGGCTGGGGCTACTGTGGGACAAGAGCTTCCCTGGGGCCTGTGTACTGGGTCCCCAACCCTGAGGAGTAGAGGAGTGAGAGGAAGGGCTGGGTGTCCAGAGAGGATGGGAGATATGGAGGAGGGAGTCAGGAGCCGTCTCCCGCTACCCTCTATGGCACAGGGCCAGGCTGGGGGCACCCCTGTACAGACCTCTCCTTATGAGGATTGTGGGTCAAAGAAGAGAGGTCCCCTTTGTGAACTGGCTTTGAGGTGAGCGTGCTGGGCAGTCTTGGGCTGGAGGCCAGAGCCTGATGGTTCAGTCTGGATTTGTCCCTTTCTTGGCTATGTGACTAGACAGGTCAGCAGCGTCTCTTGGCCTTGGGGATGGGATGCCATCTCAGAGGCTGCCTGGAGCTCATGCCATCTCCTCTCCCGGGGCCAAGACCTCCTACTCTTGACTCTGTAGCACCTCGCGGGTGGAGTGAGGGGCTGAGCTATTCCCAAGGTTCTCTTGCTTCCTCCCCAGCCAGAGTCCCATACCTAGCTGGGGAGATAGATGTGCTGGAGTTGACAGCAAGAGCTGAGCCAGGCGGGGCAGTGAGGATGAGGGGAGATGGGAGATGGGACCTTTCCAGTTCAGAGGTCAAGCTGGACATACGAAGGTACTGAGCTCCTGCTTTCCCACCCTGCCCCAGCCCCCACACCTCCCATAAACTAGCAGGGTGCTCGGACTGTACCTAACTGGATTCAAATCCCAGCTCTCTTCCTGTCCAGCCTGGGAAAGAGGCTGACCTGTGCCTCAGTCTCCTCTGATAAGGGAATAGAACCTCCTGACCGGGGAGTTGTGAGGAGTACATGCCTTAATATCCCTAAAGTGCTCAGGCTGGCACTGGACACAGAGAGACCTGTCACTGTCAGCTGCTTCCAGGTTGAAGTCAGATGATCCAGGTTGGAGCATCCCTGAGCTTTGCTTTTGGCCTTGATCAAATGGGATGAGGGGACCCACCTTGCAGGGCTTTGGTGGGGACACAATGAGCCCATGGGTGTGACTGGTTTTATAACCATGAAGGGCTGGGTGTGGTGAGAACCCAGGAGGGAGGGTGCTCTGGCTCAGAGGTCCTGGACTTCATTTGCTGACACCTGAGGCTGGGACTCTTCCTTTGCTGTGTGACCCTGAGCAGGTTCCTTAACTTCCATGAGACTCAGTTTCCTATTTGCAGAATGAGGGTGCAGCCTCACCAGTTATCAGGAGCCCCCCAGCTCTGCCCGCCCCTGACTCTGTCCTCTCTGTACACCTCTGCAAGCCTTAGGCTTTGGGTGGCAGGAGTGGACACTAGGTGGTGCTTTCTCCTGCCCGGCTCACCTCTTTGCTGGGTCCTGTGTTTTGGCTGTAACCTTGCTTCGACTTTGTACCCCTGTGTCCCCACCCTCCTCCCCTACCCCTGTAGCTCTCTGCTAGGTCCTGTGCCTGACATGGAGTCATCCTGATGGCCAGGCCTGACCTGGGGCAACATCCTCACAAAGGATGAACAGCACCCGGGCCCCAGGGCTGGGCTTATGCGGCTGGGCATGTAAGAAGCGTAGGAGGGCCTTATGGGAGTCCCCTTGTCAGGCTGTGTTCTCTGAGGTCCCAACTCTATGCCCTGTGCTACTGGAAGATCCAAAGAAAGAGATAACCAGCCCCCACCCTAGGGAGTCGCCCGCCTGTGGGGATGGCAGCCCAGGCAAAGGTGAGCCCACAGGTGCCTCTCCGGGCTCCTCCAATCCCCAGGACAAGTGCCTTCCAGGCAGCTGATGCCCTGTGGTTCTCCGACTCCCCAGGACAGGGAAGCTGCCACCCTGCCTCTGAGACCAATGTTGGGGCAGACTGGAACAGTGTGGGAGAGCGGGTCTGGGCTGGAACCCCAGCTGTGCCACTGACTGTGTATGTGACCCTGGGTGAGTTAGTGACTTGGAGCCTCAGTTTCCACATCTGTGGGTAGTAAAAGCACTCACCCTGGGCTGCCGGGCAGATTAGATGAGCTGGTGTGTGTGAAGCACCTGGCCTGGGGCTTGGCACAGAGTAAGGGCTCAGGGCACACACAGTGAGTATTGTTACTCAGTCATTAGTACCTGTCTACTGTCGCATGAGCTATAGTGGGAAGCTGTGTTTGAGGAGTGGCAGGGCAGGGTCTCTGCCTGGACTTAGGTCTGGTCTGCCTGTTATTAGCCGTATCATCTTGGGCGATGTGTTTCACCTCTTGTTGCCTCAGTTTCCTCATTGAAAATGGAGAAAAGAGTATGTCCACTTGGTTCTCTTCCTGCTGCATTTAGGGGTTTTAAATAGAGGGTGGTATATAGTGACCTGTTAGTGGATGACGAAGGGGACAGCAGGGTAAAGTGGAGGTGGGCTCTAATCCCAGCTCTGTGCCGGGTTCCTTCTTTCTGGTTTTGGCAACTGTAGAACAGGGGGTTGGCTTGCTCAGAGAGCCCTTCCAGCTCTGACAATGAAAGGGTCTTTAACTCTCATTCTTGTGACACCTATCTTGAGAGATGACTGCAAGGCTCTCAGGCCAGGGGGGCTGGCTCTGATGTCAGCCATGAGAAGGCCTAGAGCCGCCAAACAGCCCTGCTTTATTTGCAGTACTGGAGGCCTCTGACCACATTTATTCATTCAACGGCATTGATTGAGCACCCACTGTATGCTGAGCCCTGTACTCAGTCGTCTGTGGAGCAAGCACGTTGCCCAGCCAAGGCTAGCTGCTACTTTCCATAGGAAGGAACAGGGGCTCAGAGGAGGAGACCCTCACCCTCTACTGGGGAACCCAGGGAGAGTTTCATAGAGAAAGAAAAGAGGGGGAGTTTCAAGAGTGAGCCTTGAAAGATGGCAGGAACGGGTAGGGGATGAGAAGGGAGATGGACTTGGGAGGCCACTGGCTTATATGGGCAGATGGACGTGGTGTGTGTGTGTTCACTTGGGCCATGCACCTACACTGTGAGAACAAAGCCTGGGAGGACTGGCCCATCAAGCCTGGTCCCAGAGAAGTCTTGAAAGCAGGGATTTAGGCTTTGGTTAAAGACGGGCTGCTGTAGGTTTCTTGGTAGGGGCAGGGAGCTTTGGGAAATGCAGCCAAGTGTCTGCAGAGAAGGCCATGCCATTGCCCAGGCGGGATGGCACTGTGATGGCCTGGGAGGGTGGAGAGGAAAAGACAGCAAGTTGTCATCTGGTGTCCTGTCTTTAGGGTATCCTGGCTGCCTGGGTGTGGGGGCAAAGGGAACAGAGCAAAGACACTGTTGAGAGACAGTGATGAGAGTGCGATTGTCCCAGATCCAAGAGTCTTGTGAGAGGAGAACTGGGCTTTCACTACCACAGGCCATTGGGGGAGATGGAGGCTCAGGGAGGCACTGAGCTGGAGAAAGGCCCTTGGGAGCTCAGGGCTGGAGCTAGTAAGAGACTCAGAGGGAGATTGGAAGGGGAGAGATAGCCCTGGTAGGGGAGCCATGGGTAGGGGGAGAAGAGGAGGACAGCGTTCAGGGGGCTTGGCCACATTTGGAATCAAAGAGCAGGCGACGGGAAGGATACTCTGCCTCCTCAGCACCTCTAGACTCACCTGCTCCTCCTCCCGCCCTCCCGCCCCCCAGCTAGGGCCACCATCGCTGCTTTCTGGAAGTCCCTTCTCATCGCCCAGCCTCCCCAGCCCATTCTCCTGACAGAGGTCCCAGGTCCCATTATCTTCCCCAGTGACCAATTGTTCACTTTCCCCATCTCCTTCCCCTGCAGGGGTGAGGCAGTTGCACTTGACTGTTCAGTTTCCAGCGGACAGGTCAGTGGCTGAGCAAGTGTTTCCATGGCGTGGCTAGAAGACCACTGAGAACAGTCTCTGGCGGAGACATCACTAGTCACTGGGCCCACTTGGCGGGAGAATAGTGCCTTCACTGAAGTGGGGAGGTGGTGGCTACTCCGCCACCAGGGGCGTTGGTGGCAGACATTCTTGACTATAGCAGATCTTGGAAAATAGGGACAGGATAATAACTGGGCTGAGGGTTATAAAAACACCCTCCAGGGCCTGTGTTTAATAGACCCAGGGAATCCTTCTCAGCCTCATTCTGTGAGGGCTGGATTAGGAATTTCATGGGCCCGCATTACAAACACTCCATCTGGAACATGGGCGCCCTCAGACCTCCAGAGGCACCGGGCTCCCCTTCCTTCTAGGCAGTAAGCTTCCAGAGTCACCCAAAGCACTTCAGTATTGAAGCCAGAGCTCCCACCTGCTTTGCAGCCCAGCTTTCCAAGTTCACATCTTGTTACCTGCAAATAATTCCTTCCACTTTCTCAAGGGAGTGTGATGAGCAGAGAGAGAGGGCAGCCTAGGAGGAGCCGTCTGGAAGGCCCTCCGGCCGGCTGTATTTATTTGGTCATCTGTTCGTTCAGTATTTTGTTGTTGTTGCATGCTTACCATGTGCCAGGCACCGTTCTAGGAATTTGGGGACTTAGTAACGAACAAAGCAAAAAAACCCTACCTCACCCTGCTTACATGTCTCTGTGTGTGTGTGACGAGAGAGAACAGATGGATAAATAAACAAATACCGCTGTGATGAAAAAATTAAAATATTGTTTAGAAGTGGTAACAAAGGGTAGCTTTTCTTTTCTTTCTTTCTTTTTTTTTGAGACAGAGTCTCACTCTGTCACTCAAGCTAGAGTGCCGTGGTATCAGCTTAGTTCACTGCAAACTCAAATTCCTGGGTCCAAGTGATCCTTCTGCCTCAGCTTCCTGAGTAGCTGGGACTACAGGCACCCACCATGACAGCCTGCTGATTTTTCTATTTTCAGTGGAGATGGGGTCTCACTCTTGCTCAGGCTGGTCTGGAACTCCTGAGCTCAGGCAGTCCACCTGCCTCAGCCTCCCAGAGTGCAAGGATTCCAGGTGTGAGCCACTGCGCCCCACCAAAGGGTGCCTCTTTTATAGTCTCATTCAGGAAGACCTCCATAGAGAGGTGACATTTGAGTAGAAACTT
>CAUYTI010162073.1:0-12821 GCA_963575145.1 Galago senegalensis | reverse complement strand
ATTCCATATAAAATGAAGTATTATTTTTTCAAGATCTTTAAAATATGACAGTGGAGCTTTAATGGGGATTGCATTAAAATTATATATTGCTTTGGGTAGTATGGACATTTTAACAATGTTGATTCTTCCCAGCCATGAACATGGTGTGTTTTTCCATTTGTTAACATTTTCAGCTGTTTCTTTCCTTAGAGTTTCATAGTTCTCTTTATAGAGATCTTTCACATCCTTTGTTAGGTAAACTCCTAAATATTTCATCTTCTTTTGTGCACATTGTTAAAGATGTTCACAGCTTTATATGATTTCAATAAAATGATTTCTGTTGACACCAGTGGCCAGTGAAAAAGGTCTTCATCTCTTTTATGTCACTGGAAACATTGATCCAAGTGCTCCCAAAGATTTTAGGACTACTAGAAGCAAACTATGGCATTAATGGCCGGCATCAATGTTAAAGGATGAATTTTAGGCAAAGACTCAATCATTGCATTCTGAAATATAACTTTGTGAAATAATGTATTGTTTTTCCATTTTACTATGTATTATTTCCTATGATCTTAGGCTTTACTCTAGGGTTCACACAACCTCTTTTTTAGGTACATTCTAAGACTTGAGACCAAGGAAGAACTAAGTACATTGTTATTTTAGGTACAACAAAATTGATTTATTTCATTGACACCTCTCTTGTGTTCTTTTTTTTTTTTTTTTTACAGTTTTTGGCCAGGGCTGGCTGGGGCCAGGATTGAACCCACCCACCTCTGGTACATGGGGCTTGTGCCCTAGTCACTGAGCCACAGGCACTGCTCCTCTCTTGTGTTCTTTTTTTTTTTTTTTTTTTTTGAGACAGAGACTCAAGCTGTCCGCCTGGGTAGAGTGCCGTGGCATTACAGCTCACAGCAACCTCCAACTCCTGGACTCAAGCGAGTCTCTTGCCTCCGCCTCCCAAGTAGCTGGGACCACAGGTGCCCGCCACAACGCCCGGCTATTTTATGGTTGCTGTCGTCATTGTTGTTTGGCGGGTCCGGGCTGGGGATTCGAACCCGCCACCTTAGGTGTACGTGGCTGCCGCCTTAGCCGGTTGAGCTATAGGCGCCGAGCCTCTCTCTTGTGTTCTTAATACAACACATGGATAATAGATTTTTATTCAACCACCATGCATATAAAGTCTGTGAAGGAACTTTGTATACTATGAGTACTACTTGGTTTTCTTGTACCTGTGTAAGGTTTTTAACAGTTTATAAAATTCTTATACCATTTCATTTGATTCTCACAGTAAACATTTTATTGGGATCAGGAATGAATTTACTACCAGCAATCAAAAACTCAACTAACAATAGCTTAAATAAATAGGGTTTAATAATCTCCTTTAATAAGAAGCCTGCAGTTAAGCAATTGCTGGTATTGGTCTAGCAACTCAACTCTTCCTGTATCATCAAGAACTTGAGGTTTTTCTGACTTTTTACTTTGTCATAATTTTTTTTGTCTTTTCAACTTTGGCATATTGGCTTATTCTTGTTCCTATTTAATTGCCTTCTCCAGAGGTGGCTGCTTAGTCCTAGGCATTACATTTGAAATCAGGACAAATAGGGAGAAAGGATGACGCTAGTCACAACTGTCCTTTTCATAGATAAAACAAAAGTATTCCCAGAAGCTTCCCATCAGATTTCTCTGTGTATTCATTGATCAAAGTGGGGTCACCTGATCACTCTTACCTGCAGGGAAGTCTAGTACAGTGAGCACCCAGCTCCCATAGTGGAAGATGGCAAAGGAGAGGGGAAACAAGTTAGCCAATCAAGATGGGCAAGTGTTAGTCTCATTTCATTACAGGTGAGGCCTCTGAGGCTCAGCATAGTACAGCTACCACTTGTACCTGAATCTGAGATCCAGAGTCCAGTGCTTGCCTCTATCCAATCACATGGTCTGAGAGTATCTTAGAATTTAATAAATATATACCAAGTGCCTTTTTGCTTTCAAAATGTGGTCTGATTAATCTGATGAATTTATGAATTCATCTTTTTTTTAAAAAAAGATACATACATATATATATATATATATATAT
This sequence comes from Galago senegalensis, assembly GCA_963575145.1. NCBI lineage: Eukaryota > Metazoa > Chordata > Mammalia > Primates > Galagidae > Galago > Galago senegalensis. The sequence continues at coordinate 10,768 of CAUYTI010162073.1, read as the reverse complement.
ATATTTTTTTTTTTTTTGAGATTGCACCCATGCTGGAGTGGGTGCAATCATAGCTCACAGTAACTTTGAACTCCTAGGCTCAAGTGATAGGTCCACTTTAGCCTCCCAAGTAGCTGGGGGTAGTTGGAACTACAGGCACATGCCACCAGGCCTGGCTGTGTTGCCTAGGCCAACCTTGAACTCCTGTCCTCAAGTAGTCCTCCTGCCTCAACCTCCCAAAGTGCTGGAATTACAGACATGAACCACTGGGCCCAACTCCCACATTTCTATATCTTATGGGTATTTCTATATATAAGTCATTGTAAAGCAAGGCATACTGTACACTGACCTGAAGAAAACCAAAAAATACCACTTGTGATTAAATTTGGTGATGTGTGTATGTATGTGTGTGTGTGTGTGTGTGTATATATATATATATATATAAATAAGGACCCAGATATATAAACTAGATGGTTAAATACCTGGGGAAACATAGTTGATATATAAAAATGAGAACACAAAAAATAAATGTAAATATTTTTCAGAATTAGGAGTTTTTAGGTCTATATTTTATTGCTGGATTTTCTTCTGAAACAGTGGTTCTAAACCTTCCTAATGCCATAGCCCTTTAATACAGCTCCTAGGGGTCTTGACCCACAGTCTGAGAACCACTGTTCTAAAACAATGATTTTCTCTGGAGCAGGTGTAGGCAAGTTGAGCTCATGGATACCCCAGAGCTTTTATAGATCTTACCTGGGGCTTTCTTAATATACACGTGCCCAGTTCAGATATAGTCCTCTGAAGAAGGCATGATCACTCCCCTACCCACCATCCTGAATCCCTGTCCTATCAGTTCAACCTTCAGTTCTTAAGCAAATTGAGAGCTTGGAGACATTCAAAACAACTTACCATCTAACTAGCCTGGGCAACACAATGAGACTCTTATCTTCAGAAAAAAAAAGTCATCACCATGTTCAAGGTCATCCAGATTTTCTACTGAACTTGTAGGCATTTTATAGTTTTGTATCTTGCAGTTAAGTCTGTGATCCATTTTGAGTTAATATTTGTGAAAGGTATAAGGTCTGTGTCTAGATTCATTTTTGTGAGATGCCAATTGTTCCCTCACCATTTGTTGAAAAGATTGTCTTTTTTCCATTGGAATGCCTTTGCTCCTTTGTCAAAGTTCAGTTGACTATATTTATGTGAGTCTATTTCTAGGCTTTCTGTTCTGTTCCATTGATCTATTTGTCCTGGTATTTTTTAAGAGGAAATTGTTACATGTAATAGAAATGAAAAATAGGGCAAATAGACTGTAGATAGAAACAGATATTGTCATTTCAGATGCTTAAAAAGGAAAAAGGCCACAATACAACTGAGGCAATGAATGAAGCTTAGCACAATGATGACACTAGTAAAACTATTCTAAAAGTCTTTTTCCATGCCACATGGAGTAAAACCTTTACTCTGCACATACATATTCTTTTCTTCTTTTAAGATATAGTAACATCAGAATGTCTATCACTTTACACATGAAAATAAACTCAGATGTTACAAAGCTGGAAATTCTACTTTCTATTGATTTTGCATTAGTTTCTAAATACGTAAACAAAAAAATCTGGATGTGGTGAAATGCTGTGGGTACAAACCTGACATATGCCTCAAATTTGCCTTTACTTGGAAGATAGGTGCAGGGAACAATAACAATTCTGATTTATAGAGCAGAATGAGAACAATAAATAGTTTCTATGAAAATGGTTAGCTGCTTAATTGGTAGGTCAGTTGGATAATGGAGTGAGTGAATCATTAAGTAGTAAATACCCTGCCTAGTTTTAAAAAGAATCCAAGACCCCTAAGGTTTTCAAAATTTTCAGGGCCTGACGAAGCCTCCTGTGATAATTTCTCTACTATTTTCAAACAGAAAAATATTACCATTGATTCTTACATGTCATTAACGACACATGCCCCTTTCTTGGTATTGCGTATGATGTTATTCAAACAAAGTTTCTGCAGAGAATAAAATGTTGGCTAATTTTAACTCCCACTTTCCCAGAGAAATCCCTTTTTGCCAATTGACATCCTAATCCTTTCCAGATTTTTGGTGCACTTGATCTTGAACAGTTTTGTTCTTTTGAGTGAGATTATGTAGGGTGTTGGGTAGGAGGTTTTGATCCTCATTTCTTTTTTTTTTTTTTTTTTTTTTTGAGACAAAGCCTTAAGCTATCCCCCTGGGTAGAGTGCCATAGCATCACAGCTCACAGCAACCTCCAGCTCCTGGGCTCAAACGAGTCTCTTGCCTCTGCCTCCCAAGTAGCTGGGACCACAGGCGCCTGCCACAACGACTGGCTATTTTTTGGTTGCAGCCGTCATTGTTGTTTGGTGGGCCCGAGCTGGATTCGAACCCACCACCTTAAGTGTATGTGGCTGGTGCCTTAGCCACTTGAGCCACAGGCGCTGAGCCGATCCTCATTTCTTGAGTTAATATCTTATTCACATCTTGGACATATTACTTAACTGGTCTTTGCCTCAACTTCCCCATGTTTAACACATTAACTGCCATGTGAGTTATATTTTATATTTAACTTATGCTAGTTTTGAGCCCAGGGTTTCGTGAAGCATATATAACTCACACATCTCTTGACTTATCTTGACCTACTAATAGCCCCAAGGGGGAAATATTTTTTTTTTTCTAGTGTGGTATTTAATGTGTTAATGTAATTGATAGTCATAATCCTGGCCAGGCCTAATGGCTCACACCTATAATCCTAGTACTTCAGGAGGCAGAGGTGGGAGGATTGCTTGAGCTCAGGATTTTGAGACCAGCCTGAGAAAGAGTGAGACCCTGCCTCTACTAAAAATAGAAAAACTAGCTGGGTGTTATGGCAGGTGCCTCTAGTGTCAGTTACTTGGGAGGCTGAAACAAGAGGATTGCTTTAGGACAAGAGTTTGAGGTTGCTATAAGCTATGATGCCACAGCACTCTAGCCTAGGGTGACAGAGTGAGACTCTGTCTCAAAAAAAAAAAATTGTAATTCTATCATAGGGATTTGAATATGTGTATACATGTGTTTTAACTTAGAAAAGAACCTGTACATGGTAAGTGCTCATAAGTATTCAATAAATGCCAGCTCTTATTACTCAACAAATAGTTAATGAGTGCTAGACCCAGGCAATATGCTGATTACACCATGAACAAGATTTGATCCCTGTCCTTTTTCTGCAGATATATTTCCTGGTACATAGTACTCAGGTCCTGTCAACATTTGCTATATTAAGTTGAGTTTGGCATTTTTAAATTTTATTTTGTAGTTGAAATCAAGTGATTTTGCTGTCCTGAAGCAGTTGCTGCCTCTGTTGGAAAAAGTATCCAACACACACCCTGACCCTGTCATCCAAGAACTCGCTGCTGATCTCCGTATCACCATCTCTACCCATGGAGCCTTTGCCACAGAGGCTGTCAGCATGGCTGCCCATGGTACCTTGAACAAAAAAGATCCAGAAGGAAAAATAAAAGAGCAGCCGCAAGCTAGTCATGGAGGATACACTGATGGAGCTCATAGCCACATCAAACAGCAGCAAAGCCATGAGGAATCCCCCCAAACAGGCCTGCCATCCAGGGTTCCACTCATTCCTGAGGGGATTAATAAGCCCAGCACTACAGCAAACCAGAAATCTGCGAGTACAACCACAGAACAGCTCCAAGAGGTTCTGTTATCAGCTTATGATCCTCAGATTCCAACCCGGGCTGCTGCCCTGCGTACTCTTTCCCGATTGATAGAACAGAGAGAAACAAAAGCCCTTGAGATGCAAGAGAAGCTTCTAAAGGTAAGCAGAACACGCTGCAAAGACACGTGGGCACAGAGAGAGGTAGCTGTCCAGGAGCTATTAATTTAACACATATTTTTGGAGACTTGACGATGTGTCAAGCACTATCCCAGGCACCCTCTAAGAACTTATAATTGTTCTCAGGAGGTAACAGACACAGGAAAGATTAGAGAACAACATGAGACTACTCAATTGAACATGAACAAATTGCCAAAATTTTTGCGTGCAAGAAATGCTATCAGTGGTCAATAGAAAGAGAGTTGAAACCTTCTGGAGGATGTAGATCTTAACATGACCTTAACAAACTGGTAAGGTTTGCACAGAAGAACCTTAAGCATGAGATGAGAGAGTCCCTTTTGTGCTAATCAGTCCATTTTTAGCTCTGCAACCTCACACAGATAAGCCATCTGTTTTATTTGGGTCCCTTTTGAGAGGCGCATAGGGCAGAACGGGGTCTCTTCTTTCTCCTCCCTTCATCACTGTGAAAAAGCTGTTTTTTAAATTGTATGGGATGGCACCTATGGCTCAGTGAGTAGGGTGCTGGTCACATATATCAAGGGTGGCAGGTTTGAACCCAGCCCCGGCCAAACTGCAGCAAAAAAATAATAATAATAATTAAAAATAAGTAAGTAGGCTCGGCGCCTGTGGCTCAAGTGGCTGGGGCGCCAACCACATGCACCTAAGGTGGCGGGTTCGAATCCAGCCTGGACCCACCAAACAACAATGACGGCTGCAACCAAAAAATAGCCGGGCGTTGTGGCGGGCACCTGTGGTCCCAGCTACTTGGGGGGCTGAGGCAGGAGACTCACTTGAGCCCAGGAGCTGGAGGTTGCTGTGAGCTGTGAGGCCATGGCACTCTACCCAGGGGGATGGCTTGAGGCTCTGTCTCAAAAAAAAAAAAAGGAAAAAGATCCCCAACTAAGCATATATATTCTCCCATAAATCTACAATTTTTAAAAATTACTTACTTTTTTTTTGTAAGTTTTTAAAAAGTTTAAAAAAAATAGCATTAACTAGGCTTGGTTGTGCACACTGACAGTCCAGCTTCTGTGAAGGTTGAGGCAGGAGGATTACTTGAGACCAGGAATTCAGGGCCCCAATGACCTATGATTGCACCACTGCGCTCCAGCCTAGGCAACAGAGTGAGAGCCTATCTCTGAAAAAAAAAAAAAGTAAGAAAGAGGCTCGGTGCCTGTAACTCAGTGGCTAGGGCATCAGCCCCACACACCAGAGCTGGCATTTGAATCCAGCCTTGGCCTGCCAAACAACAATGACAACAACAACAACAAAAAAAATAGCCAGGTGTTGTGGCAGGCAGCTATAGTCCCAGCTACTTGGGAGGCTAAGGCAAGAGAATCACTTCAGTCCAAGAATTAGAGGTTGCTGTGAGCTATGACACCACAGCACTCTACTGATGGTGACGAAGTGAGACTCTGTCTCAAAAAAAAGAAAGAATGAACAGAGATTCTAGATACTGCTGCCTGGGATCAGTCATATCCAAGATCAGTTTCTTAGACAAGTCACTTCAACTTTCAGACCCTTAGTGATGGTAATAATAATGTCTTTTATGCCTTAATTATCTATTAAACTAAGAATTACAATTCTGATCAAAAACATTTATTTTGGGGCCAGGCACAGTGGCTCACACCTCTAATCCTAGCACTCTAGGAGACCAAGTCAGGAGGATCACTTGAGCTCAGGCATTTGAGACTAGCCTTAACAAAAGTGAGACTCCATCCCTATTTATGTAGATATATTTTTGAGACAGAGTCTCATTTTGTCCCCTGGGTAGAGTGCTGTGGCATCATAGCGCACAGTGACCTCAAACTCTTGTACTCAAGCGATTCTGTTGTCTCAGGCCTCACCCCCCAAGCCCCCACTCCGAGTAGCTGGGACTCTGCCACAATGCCCTGCTATTTTATATTATTTTATTTTATTTTTTAAGAGAGTCTCACTTTGTCAACCTCTGTAGAGTGCAGTGATGTCATAGCTCACAGCAACCTCCAGTTCTTGGACTGAAGTGATCCTCCTGCTTCAGCTTCCCAAGTAGCTGGGATTATAGACACCTACCACAATACTCAGCTATTTTTAGAGACAGGGTCTCAGTCTTGCTTAGGCTGGTCTCAAACCTGTGAGCTCAGGGCAATCCACCAGCCTTGGCCTTGCAGAGTGCTGGGATTACGGGTGTGAGCTACCACACCTGGCCTGCTTCTCCATTCTTGTCATGCTTTACTAAGAAGAATGTTCCATCTCCATCCAGGTTAATACACAAGATAAGTTTTTTTCTATTTTTTAAAAATATAAATAGAGCTGTGGCTTTTGGGGGGGTGTCTCCAAAAAAAAAAAAAAGTATGGAGAAGCAAGAATCCATTGTACTCAGTTATAATATGAGGGCAGTAGATGAGCTAATACAAGGGGTAGGGGAGGGGAATAAGGGAGGGGGAGAGGGAAAGAGGGAAGGAGATGGGGGGTCATGGTGTATGGCATAGCTCTTGGGGGTGGGACACAATTATGAGAGACTTGATCTGACAGATGCAGTCAGTATAACCTAATTCTTTGTACCCTCAATGAATCACAAACAATAAAAAAAAGTATGTATAAAAAAAGGAAAAAAATGGCAGTGCCTGTGTCTCAGTGAGTAGGGCGCTGGTCCCATATACCAAGGGTAGTGGGTTCAAACCTGGCCCTGGCCAAACTGCAACAGCAACCAAAAAATAGCTGGGTATTGTGGCAGGTGCCTGTAGTCCCAGCTACTCGGGAGGCTGAGGTAAGAGAATTGCCTAAGCCCAAGAACTGGAGGTTGCTGTGAGCTATGATGCCATGGAACTCCACCAATTGAGACTCTGTCTCTAAAAAAAAAAAAAAAGAAGAAGAAAAAGAAAAGAAAAGAAAAAACTTATGAAAAAGAAAAAAAATTATTTTTATTTATTTTTTGAGACAGAGTCTCATTATGTTGCCCTTGGTAGAGTGCTGTGTCATCACAGCTCACAGCAACCTCAAACTCTTGGGTTTAAATGGTTCTCTTGCCTCAGCCTCCCAAGTAGCTGGGACTACGGGCATCTGTCACAATGCCTAGCTATTTTTTTGTTGAAGTTATCATTGTTGTTTGGCAGGCCAAGGCTGAATTTGAGCTCTGGTGTATGTGGCTGGCATCCTAGCTGCTGAGCTACAGGCACCAAGCCTAGTTTTATTTACTAATACTAAAATGTTGGAACCAATTGCATGATGACTGATGTTTATTATTAAGCCAGGCCACATGCCTTACAGATATTGTCTCTAACCCTCACAACAAGTGCAATATTGATATTACCGGCCTTTTTTTTTTCTTTTAGAGACAGAGTCTGACTTTGTCGTCCTCAGTATAGTACCGTGGCATCACAGTTCACAGCAACCTCCAGCTCTTGGGCTTACTTAATTCTCTTGCCTCAGCCTCCCAAGTAGCTGGGACTACAGGTGCCCACCATAAAACCCAGCTGTTTTTTTGTTGCAGTTTGGCCTGGTCGGGTTTGAACCCGCCACCCTTGGTATATGGGGCCGGCACCCTCCTCTCTGAGCCACAGGTGCCACCCGACATTACCTGCCTTTTATAGATGAGAAAAATGAGGCACAGAAATATGCTGAGGACTTGTCATCAAAATATTGCCAAAAAACCCATAATACAAATCTTGAGTAATTACTAAAAATATCCTTTGATAGGGTGGAACCTGTGGCTCAAAGGAGTAGGGCACTGGCCCCATAGGCTGGAGGTGGTGGGTTCAAACCCAGCCCCGGCCAAAAACACTAAAAAAAAAAAAAGAAAATTTATGTATATATCCTTTGATATACCTATTTAGAAAGTGAATGCTATGAACATCCTTAGAATTTTCTTTAACTTCATTTAATCTTTATCTGCTGTATATATTTGGTCACTAAATCCTGTCAATTATTTACCAAGAAGTCTTCCGCTTTATTCCCATGGCCAAGAGGCTGGATTAAGCTTCCCTTACTCCCTGAATGATCCCCATACCTTCCAATCTGGCTATCTTCCTAAACTGGACTAATTTTAGGTTTTCCCTGCCATATTTAAGATGTAGAAACCAGCAGCATCAAGTTGATACAAAGAATTGCTTGGCTCAGCGCCTGTGGCTCAAGTGGCTAAGGTGCCACCCACATACACCTAAGGTGGCGGGTTCGAATCCCCGGCCCAGGCCCACCAAACAACAATGATGGCTGCAACCAAAAAAAAAAAAAAATGGCCAGGCGTTGTGGCAGGCGCCTGTAGTCCCACCTACTTGGGAGGCTGAGGCAGGAGACTTGCTTGAGCCCAGGAGTTGGAGGTTGCTGTGGGCGTGATGCCATGGCACTCTACCCAGGGGGATAGCCTGAGGCTCCGTCTCAAAAAAAAAAAAAAAAAAGAATTGCTTAACATGGGCACAGGGCCACTGTCTGTCTTGGCTCTCATGTTGAAGCCTCAACCTAGCATGTCTCTGTAGTATCTTTTAGATAAGAAATATCCACTGCAGTTGATATCCCCTGATGGGTTACTAAGTTGTGAGATATATTGATATTTGTTACTAATGTCATTTAAAGTCCTGAAATTTGCAAGATTATTAATATCAATTAATAGATCTATTAATAACAGTTATTAATAGAACAGATTCAAATTATCTCAATGATAAACAACTCTGTCTATGCTTTGTGAGTGCAAAGAAAAGGATCAGATTACAGCAAATATGCCATCATTTGCACATAACCCTAACTAAACCTTGCCTCTTATGTGTCACAATGGACAGCTGTCATGCCATATGTGAGAATATGGGTACAGTGGGTCACACCTATAATCCCAGTACCCTGGGAGTCTGAGGTAGATGGATGGATTGCTTGAGCTCAAGAGTTCAAGACCAGCCTTAGCAAGAGCAAGACCCAGTCTCTACTAAAAATAGAAAAATTAGCCAGAAGTTGTGACAGTAACCTATAGTCCCAGCTGCTTGGTAGGCTGAAGCAAAAGGATCACTTGAGCTCAGGTGTTTGAGGTTGCTGTGAGCTAGACTAATGCCATAAACAGAGTGAGACTCTGTCTCCAAAAAAAACCCCCAAATGTTGAAAACTGGTTGTTCTTCCATTGGTTTCCATTAACTACTGCTGGCACGTACTTGACTGGTTCAAAAATATAAGTATCTCCCTCAATTCCTACCTTTTTTTAGCTTTATAAAACTGGGACTCCAAGCCTGTATACTCTTTTCCCCATTGGACTGGCTTCTAGCTAAGCAATCAAGAAGGAAAGCATATACTTTTGAGGCTGCTGATAAGGGGGTCTCTTAAGTCTTCCTTGTTCTTTGTGAATCATACCACTGCTATATTTTTTGGTTCCAGATATTCTTGGAAAACTTGGAACATGAAGACACTTTTGTGTATCTGTCTGCGATTCAGGGTAAGTTAGTCTTGGAAAAGGACTTTGAGTCTTGGACCAAAGATTATATCATGTTTGCACAAAATCTGTACAGTCATAAAGCCACAAGACTGCTGGTCAATTCATCCACCTTTCTGCTTCCTAGCTAGGACACATTAAATAATAATAACAACATTCCTGGAGGGTTCCCAAAAGGTCCCTGTGGAGTTTCAGTGTCCCTAATAGTAAGGAAATGTTCATTAATGTTGACTTATCATTATATAGATCAAATTCCATTTCTTTTTTTTTTTTTTTTTTTTGAAACAGAGCCTCAAGCTGTCCCCCTGGGTAGAGTGCTGTGGCATTATAGCTCACAGCAACCTCCAACTCCAGGGCTCAAGCGAGTCTCTTGCCTCCGCCTCCCAAGTAGCTGGGACCACAGGCGCCCACCACAACGCCTGGCTATTTTTTGGTTGCAGCCATCATTGTTGCTTGGTGGGCCCGGGCTGGATTAGAACCCGCCACCTTAGGTGTATGTGGCTGGCGCCTTTGCCACTTGAGCCACAGGCGCTGAGCCAGAGTTTATGTTTCTAATGCTTGTACTTTAACAAGGTGCTTCCTGTATCAAAGGATTAACCTTTTTTTTTTTTTTTTTTTGGTGAGACAGAGCCTCAAGCTTTCACCCTGGGTAGAGTGCCACAGTATCACAGCTCACAGCAACCTCCAACTCCTAAGTTTAATCAATTCTCTTGCCTCAGCCTCCAAAATAGCTGGGACTACAGGTGCCCATCACAACACCCGGCTATTTTTTGGTGGCAGCCATCATGGGCCCGGGCTGGATTCGAACCCACGAGCTCTGGTGTATGTGACTGGCACCTTAGCCACTTGAGCTACAGGTGCTAAGCTGGACTAACATTTTAAAGGGAGAAAAATCGCTTTTCATATTTGGCTATTTTGGCAACTAACTACATATTCCTACTTTATTGACCCTTTTCTCAACCCCAGAACAGAGAAAGTTGAGTTTTGTTCTCTGAGATCTCTAGATTATAATGTTGAAGTTCTCAAGCAAAACCTGCCAGCAATGCCAGATGTCTTGTCAAGGTAAAGACAGGAAGATTTTTTTTCTTTGCTATCTGTCAAGAAAATATAGGCATGTACTTATTACTTTTTAAAATTTTTCTTTTCAAGAAAAGAAAGAGTGATACTTATTCCACTGGCAGCTTAACAAATAATCTCAGGTCCTCTGCAAGGCTTCAAAATGGATGATTAGACGGCAACAAGCTGCCAGACCCCACAGGAGATTGACAGTCCCCAGTCGAAGCCTTCCAAAGACATATGCCTCGACATCATCAAAAGCGATTCCCTGGGTCACTTCTAACTTCCTCCAAACTCTGAGCCTTTCCATACTGGAGCCGGGAAGAGGAGCCGATCCAGGAAAAAGGACGTGGCGGCTGGGCGCTTATAGCTCAACGGGCTAAGGCGCCAGCCACGTACACCTAAGGTGGCGGGTTCGAATCCCCAGCCCAGACCCGCCAAATAACAATGATGGCTGCAACCAAAAAATAGCCAGGCGTTGTGGCGGGCACCTGTGGTCCCAGCT
>CAUYTI010162068.1:0-67293 GCA_963575145.1 Galago senegalensis | reverse complement strand
TGTCTGTTTTTGTTTCCCTCACCCTTTGCATCCAGCTGTGCACATAGTGGATGGTCCATAAATATCAGTGGTATAATGCACCAGTCACATGACCTCTCCATCCTGTAGCCCTCCTTACCTGCGGTTTTGCTTTCCTTGCTTTCAGCTACCCACAGTCAATCTCAGTCTGAAAGTATGAAATGGAAGATTACTGAAATAAACAATTCATGTTTTATATCATGCACCATTCTGGTTCTGAGTAGTGTGATGAAAATCTGCAGGAGATGTGAATCCACCTTTTGTCCAGGGCCTCTACACTGCCCAGTTAGTCACTCTGTAGGCCTCTTGGTTATCATTAGATTGACCCATCACAAGAAAAAGAAGGGTGAGTGCCGTACAGTAAAACATTCTGAAACAGACCACACTCACATAACTTCTATTACAGTATATTGCTGTTATTATTTTATTTTACTCTTTTTCCTTATTGAATTGATGAGTTTTTTTTTTGTTTTTTTTTTTTACTTTTCAAAAAATGTAATAGCCACCATCTTATGCAGAAATGATATCAGAAGCAATTGCATGATTAAATCAAGGAGAAAAATGCAATCAGAGTACAGGAGGAAAAATTTCAGTATGATGTTATGATTAAAATAATTTATATGTGTTTTTCTTTATTTTTAAAAATTGGTGCATTGTAGCAAATGTTTCTGGCTTCTGGCTGGGGCTCAACTTTCCTGCCTGTTGGGATGGCCACCCACTGGCTACAACCCCTTATGAGTAATAATGCTCTCAAAATAAAAAATTGGCAGAATTATACATATTTCTGAGGTACATGTGATGATTTAATACATTCTTATAATTTGTAAAGATTAAACCAGTGTAATTGGAATATCTGTCATCCTAAATATCAGTCTTTCCTTTATGCTAGAAACATGTGACTTACTCTCGCCTAGCTGTTTTGGAATATATTGTAGATTATTATAAACTGGAGTCACCCAACTGATTTATCAAACACCAGGTCTTATTTTTTCTGCTAAACTGAATTCGTACCCATTAATCAAATGCTATGCTTTCCCCCTACTCTTTCCATCCTCTGGTACCACTCTTTTTTTAGCTTCTACATATGAGTGAAAAGGTGTTATACTTGTCTTTTTTGTGATTGGCTTATTTCACTTAACATACGAATTTCAGTTTCATCCACGTTGCTGCTCATGACAGAATTTCATTCTTTTTTGTGGCTGAATAATAATCTATTGTGTTATATACGCCACATTGTCCATTCATCTACTCATGGGCACTTACGTTGGTTCCAAATCTTGGCTTTCGCGAATTGTGTTGCAATAAAACGAGAGTGAAGATACCTCTTTGACATACTGGTATCCTTCTTTTGCTTATACACGTATATCCAGCATTAGGATTGCTGGATCATATGGTTCTATTTCCAGTCTTTTGAGGAACCCCTATACAGTTTTCCACAGTGCCTATGCTAATTTCTATTCCCATTAACAGCGTGTGAATGTCTCCTACGTCTCCATCCTCACCAGCATCTGTTTGTTATTCCCTGTCTTTTTGACACCAATTTAAACTGTGCCCTCCTGATTTTATTATTATTTCTTATGCCATCTTATAATCTTTAACTTTTGTAACTTAAAATCATAGCTGCATAATGGTAAGTTATTTGTTGAATGTCCATTCTCCCACCAGGATTGCCCATTCCATAAAGGCAGGACCGTATGTGGTTTGTTTATCACTATAGGCATCGTGCCTGATGGGTGCTCAGTAATACTTGTTGAGTGAGTTAATGAAGGAAAATAAGCCTTGGGTTTTTGCATCTTCCATCCTCCCCTCACTACCAGCAACATTAGGTCCTAGGAGATGTTCAGCCTCAGTATAGATACTGTTGTTTCACTTACTGGTTGGGATTTAGGTTTAGCTTTTATATTGTTAGACTTTCATTTTCTTTGCTGCAATGGAAAATATAAGGGGAGTATCATAGTCACTTAGCATACTAAGTCAGTTCCTTTAGAAGGTTGATGTATGAAAGGTGTAAGCAGCAGTGCCCAGAGACAAGATGGAGCAGAGGTTGTTAGGCCAGATTTATTGAAAGGGGAAAGGCAAAGATTCTGTCCCCGCCCCCCTGTTTTTTTTTTTTAGAGACAGAGTCTCATTTTGTTGCCCTCAGTAGAGTGCTATAGTGTCATAGCTCACCTCCAGCTCTTGGGCTTAGGTGATTCTCCATAGCAACCTCCAGCTCTTGGGGATACTGAGACAACATAGGGTCGCCTTACTTGATATAATAATCTGTGATGATTATGTTAATCTGCATATCTTTGCATTTTAGGGCCTTCCAAAAATAGGGAGACCTCCACTCTAATGACAAGGCCATAGAGATAGCAAAGACATAGAAATCTCAAGAATGAAGAATTGGCCCATCAAAAAGCTTCACTTCACTTTTATTCCCTACCGAATTCCTGTGTCCTCAGGGCCTTTTGCCCAGAGGTGGGATTCTTCAGTGGTGTAGATTACTCTGGATCCAAACTGATGTGGCTCCATGGGCAGTAGGGGATTAAGGGTGTGGGTGCAACAAAAGCTTGTTCTATGCTTTAGGGTTGAATCTCTTCACAATCTTATTTTATATTTTTTTAGCTTCTAAAAGAAAGCTCTAGAATATTTACAGGAACATAGAAAAAGCAATCAGGAATTTCAGTACAGGAACTTATAGCAGAGGTTTACAGAATCTTCAGGTCTTCATCTCTTTCTGCAGCCTGTGATTGGAAGGGGCCTATAACTCTGCCTGTCTTGGGTTACGATAGTCATTGTCTGTTAACTCAATTTTTTTTCCATAAAAACATAAAATGATTACATATCAGGGTATCCTGATCTTGAGCCTCATATAGTGTGAATTAAAATAAAATATCAGGCTGGGCTCCGTGGCTCACACCTGTAGTCCCAGCATTTTGGGAGGCTGAGGCAGGTGGATTTCGTGAGCTCATGAGTTCAAGACCAGCCTAAGCCAGACAGAGAGGCCTTGTCTCTAAAAACAGCTGGGGTTGTGGTGGGTGCCTGTAGTCCCAGTTATTTGGGAGGCTTAGGCAAGAGAATCTCTTGAACCCAAGAGTTTGAGGTTGCTATGAGCTATGACGTCATGGCACTCTACCAAGGACAACAAAGTGAGACTCTGTCTCAAAAAAAAAAGTCTTCCCATCAACGACTGACAGGGAGGAACCTCTCTTGGCCAGGGGCATCCCTAAAACTGAGTTGCTTCTGATGTCCTGTAGTTTGTCTGTAGTTAATAGACCTTTATCTTAATTCAGCATTCCTTTTCTTTTTTTCCTATACTATTAGAGCCTAAATTTTTCTGCCAAATATCAGACAAAGAATCTTTAAGCCCACCTATAACCTGTGTGTCCCTGCTGTCAGATAGCCTACCTTTTTGGGCCAAACCAATGTATACCTGCCATGTATTAATTTATGACTTTCACTGTAATTCCTGTCTCCCTGAGATGTATAAAACCGAACTATAACCCTACCTCCACAAGTCCACTTGTTCAAGGCTTCTTGGGTGTTGTTCTGGGTCATGGTCCTCAAATTTGGCTCAGAATAAAACTCCTTAAATAATTTTACAGAGTGTGGCTTCTTTTCCATTGACAGTAGGAGATTTGCCTGAGGGTCACAGATGATTCTGAGTTCACGTCCTTTTTAATTGATTGCCAGGCACTGCAAAAGGCATTTGAGATACAGTCTTTCTTGGTTCTCATGCTAACTGAATGAAGTAGACATTATTACTTACATTTTACCATAAGCAAAAACCCTCCTACCCTTGAAGTTTAGAAAGTTTATGTAAGTGGCACAGTTCCCATGGCAGTTTTGATAACTGAACTGAAAACTGTTTGATTTCAAAATGTTTGCATTTTCTGGACTATGTCATTCTGTATTTTATTTGGTATTTCATGCTTAAAAGCAACCTTAAAGAGAAAAATGTAATTTACATTTAATTCTTATTTTCTGTAATTAGCTGCTGCTATACTAGGTAAGCATTTTCATAGCTGAGTAGGCGTAAGTCTTCCAGCCCTAGTTATATAGCGTTCCCTGGGTTTAGGACTACACCGGGACCTCCATTTTCTAGGCCTGAGTGAGCTCAGAAACCAGTCTCAATCATAGATCCCTATCCCTAGGCAGAAACAAGTCCTTTGGCGGCTGTATTTTCTGGGTTCCTGCACGTCACAAAAAAATTCCTCCTCAGTACCTCATCTGTGGCTTACCTGGGGATAGGACTACAAGGGCTGCATTCTTTTGCTAATTTTAGGATTATTTGCTGCCTGCAAATTTCTGGCCAATGTTGATGTATCCTGAACATTCTGTCTTCCCAAAATCCCTGCCCACAGGATAGGGAAAGCAGTACGTAAATCCCTAGACAGAAGGCCCAAATGGGCTTCCCACTTGGGTTTCCCCCTTGTGTTTGCCAAAGACTTTGACTTTCTCCCCCCACGCCATCTTTTTATCTTTCAGTAAACTGTCCTTTCATTTGCTCTAGTGGTGGATGGTTTCATTCTTCCATCTCTAGATCAAGGACCTGCAGAGAAATTCCACCTACTCTAGTTGTCCTAGACTTGGCTTATTCTTGTCTCTATGCTTGAAAAAGTACAGTTTGTGTGTAGTTGCTTCAGTACGATTTCAGGAAATGATGATTGCAATGCGTACAATATACGTCTGTGGGGTTTCAAGGCAGCTTCATGTCTCCTAAAATGCTGGAGTTTCAGGCAGCTGTCTGTGTCCTTGGTTCTTAGAGTGTTCTTGGTTGAAAATGACCCAACACCCCATAGTAAGGCAAGCATGAAACAAAGTTTATTGAAGAAGGAAAAGTTAGTAAGGTTTACAGAGCAAGATATTTTACCGTAGACTGTGAACAAACCCCATTGCCATGGCAAGAAGGCAGAGAGTTCTGGGTTATGGCCAGCATTTCTGTTTTATGCTGTCTGGATCAGGCCTTGCGGTTAAGAGGTCACCTTGGAACCACAGTCTTACTGCTCTTAGGGGCCTCCCATGAGCCTCCCTGAACACTCACTAGTGATGTGAACCACAGCATAGATTTAAGCTAATGACATGGTAATTAGTCTTAAGCTGCTCTAGGTCACCTTCAAGACCCCATTGTACCTGTTGCTGGCCCATGGACTATAGAGTCCTCTACTTCCTTTTGCAGTTGGAACACTAAGTCCTGACTGGTAAATTAGTAGCCCCAGGCACGAGACAAGAGTAAGGTGGGTGGCACCAGGACAGGTTCCTGGGGGCTTTGCCTTGTCCTCCTTCCCTAGGAGAGCTGGATTTCTATCTATCTACTTAACACATTCAGTGAATTTTATGAAACTTGAACTTTGGCTTTGTATTTTGTGAGACTCCCTCCCAATCTTCCCCCTCCCCCAGCTTCACTACTTTTTTCCCTTTGCTATATTGCAGCTTCTGCAATTTTAGCCTGAGGAATATAAATTTTAGAAGATCTGTGGTTCTGTCAGCTCAATTGGTTACAACTGTGGTTTCCAAGTAGCATGCTAGTGTCAGGGCATTGTGGGAGCCCTCCCAAAAAGGGTTTATAAAGATTTATAAATCCCTATGGCTCTCCAACATCATCCGTAGATTAAACCGTTTCTAACATATGAACATCCTCCCCTTTCAAACATGTGCAGGCTAAAAATATGCAGTGATTAAAAGCTGCTGTGATTCACTAATGCTTTCAAATAATTTTGAATTACACGGTGGATGTTGAAAATGTGTCTGCTCTTGTGAGAGGTTGTACACTTTTTCAAAGTTAAAACCAATCTTCATCCAAGAAGAGCTTGGGCATTGCTGTTCAGGTCATAATCAGGCCAGGATGTTTCTCCCATGTTAACCATGTGGCTTCTGTCTCTTCCATGCTTATCTTTCATATGGCAGAAGTATGTCCTCTCATCACTTTGTGGACAGGTTCTTAGGTCATCCTTGGCTTTCTTCCCTTTTTATAAATACAAACAGTCAATAAAGTCCATCTGTTTTCCTCTGATCTAGATCTGATTTTTGTTTACATGCTGAACAATATATTATCAGCATGTATATACTGAAATAAATTATTAGATTGACTGCCCCTTGCGTAGGATTCAATAACTATTTGCATAGGGTTCAATAAATGTTTATTAATTGACTGATTGCTAATTCAGTGCACTATCTTACTAGTGCTGTACTTTCATGATTTACTGATATCCCTTGATTTTCTTATTTCTTTTCCCCTCAAAATTGGATTTCTTTCAGGCTGGAGTATTTTTATGTGTGAAGCTAAGTCATGTGAACTTTAAAATGAATGTGGTTCTGTTCTGATGGCTCAGTTTGTCTTCCTCGTGCCTCTGATGCTCTTGGTTCATGTGCTCATCAGCTCCCATCTGCATTTTCTCCGTGTGTGTATGTGCCGTGTGTTGGTCCCTGCCTTAGATGTTAACTTGTTCAGTACTCATAATAATCCTGTAGAATCAGGAAACAGACAATAAGTGGGCCGGCCAGGATTTGGAGTCAAACAAGTTTTATTGACTGAACTTCCTCCGTAATCTCAATTTTAAACATTTCTGTGATTCCCTTTGCTCCCACTACTCCTAAAACCTCTAGGACTTACAATCCATTGATCTTACCATCTTTCATTATGTGATATTCCTCCCACATCTTTACTTCCCTCCTTGGCTCACCGAGATGCTGTGTTCACTGCCTTTTTATTTTTTTAAACTGTAGGTTACTATGGGGGTACAGACCAGTAAGTTACATTGTTTGCATTTGTTAGGTAGAGTCCAAGTTGTAGTTGTGCCCCTCACCCAGGAGATGTGCCGTGCTGACGGCTTTTAGAGAACATTCTAATTGGTTTGCATCAGACTGTAGTTATCAGTTCTAATTATTTCCCTACTCTACTTTGTTGAAATGCTTTTACTAGTAGAACTGACTTATAATGTAAAGAAGAAAACTTGTATGCCTGGCTTCCCCTCTGTACATTTCTGCTTGTGATTGGTGATATTGCATATGTGCCCAATATTCTGAACTAGCATGACCAGTGAGTTACAAGTCAAACACAACTTTTTTTTCCCCAGTGTCCCTTTAAAATTGTTTTCAAAACATTTACTCTGCTGGGTATGGTAGTTCATGCCTGTAATCCCAACACTTGGGAGGCCTAGGCGGGTGGATTGCCTGAACTCACTGGTTCAAGGAAAGCCTGAGCAAGAGGCTTTCTGTCTCTAAAGAATAGCCAGGTGCTGTGGCAGGCGCCTGTAGTCCCAGCTAGGTGGGAGGCTGAGGCAAGAGAATCACTTGAACCCAAGAGTTTGAGGTTGCTGTAAGCTAAGATGCCACAGCACTCTACCAAGGGTGACCAAGTGAGAGACTGTCTCCAAAAAAAAAAACAATTATTTTATGGAATAAAAGGTTGCCTAATTCTAGAATTGAGATCTTTCAAGTATTTAAAAAAATGTCTTCAATAGGGGTAATCTTTTCCTGTCTCTAGATGAAAACTTCTTCCCTTATCTGCTCCCCCTGCAAAGGACCCAGGAATGGGAAGGTATAGGGGTATAGGGCTGGCTTTTTCTTTCTTTTTTTCTTTTTTTGTAGAGACAGAGTCTCACTTTGTCACCCTGGGTAGGGTGCTGTGGTGACACACTACTCATGGCAACCTCCAACTCCTGGGCTTAGGCAATTCTCTTGCCTCAGCCTGCCCAGTAGCTGGGGCTATAGGTGCCCACCACAACGCCCGGCTATTTTTTTTGTTGTTGCAGTTTGGCTGGGGCTGGGTTTGAACCTGCCACCCTTGGTATATGGGGCCGGCGCCCTACCACTGAGCCACAGGTGCTGCCCTGGCTTTTTCTTTCTTTCTCTCTTTTTCCTTTTTCCCTGAGTGGACTGTCTACCACTTCGGTGCCTACATGGATTGAAGGAAGGGGAGCAGAGATTAAAGGGATATGACAGTTCCACATTAGCTGGGTAGCTTGTACCGTAGATGTTTACTGGCTTTTTCCTGGGTTCTTCAGGAGACCCCTACTGAATCCTTCCAACTTCAGTTTTCCTGAATTGGGTGATTCTTCTTTGGCTTGTTATGTGTCCCTTTGCTCTTCTGAGTTCCTTTCTGCAGGAGAAATGTTATCATTGGTATCCTCTCACCTGCCCAGTAGCTTTCTAGGGCAAGGCTTAGAGTGGCTCAGTGCCGGCTCTCTCCTGCACTACTGCCCTTGCCTGGCCCGTTACACACCCATTGTGAACGGGTATGGTGAATTCCCCAAGGCTGGCCTCTGTGCCTGCTCTTGGCCCTGTCTCTGGTTTCCCGTGGTTTCTGGTGATAGTTGTGTGTGTGAACGTTCTTGTGAAGCACATATTATGGCCTTGAGCTAAGGATACAGACACCTCTTCCCCTGCAGGAAGGAGGCCAGAGTCTCCATCAGGCTTCCTCTGAAGGAATCCTTATGAAACCCCTCTCTTTTCAACACTCATGTGATGAATTCTTTTTCTTTGAAGTTTAGTAGCTTTGCCAGTGTATTAGTGTTGATCATTACTTAATAATTTTTTCTGGAGCATGGTGTGCTTTTTGATTTGTAGATTCTTTTTTTTTTTTTTTTTTTTTTGAGACAGAGCCTCAAGCTGTCCCCCTGGGTGGAGTGCTATGGCATCACAGCTCACAGCAACCTCCAACTCCTGGGCTCAAGCGAGTCTCCTGCCTCTGCCTCCCAATAGCTGGGACTACAGGTGCCCACCACAACACCTGGCTATTTTTAGGTTGCAGCCATCATTGTTTGGCGGGCCCAGGCTGAATTTGAACCCCCCACCAAAGGCGTATGTGGCTGGCGGCCTAGCCACTTGAGCCACAGGCGCCGAGCCTGATTTGTAGATTCAATTTAATTTTCGGAGAGATCTCTTTTCTATGAAGTCGTAGAATATTTTTGTATTTGATTTTTACTTTGTAGGAATACCAGTAATATGAAGTTAGATCTCAGTAATGAATGAGTAATGAATACCAGTAATATGAAGTTAGATCTCTTTTGTCTTACATAGCCAACATCTTCTTTCTAGTTATTATATTTATTTATTTATTTATTTTTTTGAGACTACTGCTGGACTGCAGTGGTGTGATCATAGCTTACTATAGCCCCAGACTCTGGGGCTCAAGTGATCCTCCTTGAGGCTGGGACTATAAGCGCGTGCCACCATTCCTGGTTAACTTTTATCTATGTATATTTTTGTAGAGAGACGGGGTCTTGCTTTTATTCAGGCTACTCTCAAACTTCTGTCTTCAAGTGATCATCCTGCCTGGACCTCCCAAAGTCCCAGGATTACCGGCATGAGCCACTGTGCCCTGCCTACATTTACATTTTTATTTTCCATCTCTTTCTCTCCTTTTTTTTGGTGAGAGACAGGACCTTGCTGTGCTGCCCAGTCTGAACAGTAGTGGCTTTTTATAGGCACAATCATGGCACACTAGAGCCTGGAACTCCTGGCCTCAAGAGACTCTCCTGCCTGAGCCCAAGTAGCTAGGACAACAGTTCTGGGCCACCATGCCCAGCCTAGTCATCTCTTTTTGTCAGGCTTCTAAGGCCTTACCTCCCTGCTCCTGATGGGGTTTTTATTCAGGTTTATTTAACATTTTGTTAATTCTAATATCAAACTCCTTTTGTTGTGTCAGTTTCTTTTGTTTTTTTCTATTTCTTGAGTTGTACCAGCTCATTTTTTATCTTCTGTTGTCTTGCAATCTTTTATTTTTTTTTAAATCTCTTAAGATGTCTTGTTTGATTTACTCCTCCCCGAGACTATTTTATCTTTTTTTTTTTAGAGACAGAGTCTCACTCTGTTGGCCTTGGTAGAGTGCCATGGCATCACAGCTCACAGCAACCTCCAGCTCTTGGGCTTAGGCAATTCTCTTGCCTCAACCTTTCGAGTAGCTGGGACTGACTACAGGTGCCCCCATGATGCCCTGCTATTTTTTGTTGCCAGTTTGGCTGGGGTTGGATTTGAACCCACCACCCTTGGTATATGGGGCTGGTGCCCTATTCATTGAACCACAGGCATCGCTGCCTTATCTTTCTATTTTTAAACTTTAATTCCTTAGTTTGTGGAGAGCAATTTGTGCGAACACTTAATTTCCTGGACTAATTTCTCTTCTGATGAACATTTCTTCTTTTTCATTTAGATTTTTTACTTTGTTTTCATCCACCAGTGTGTATGGATAGTCTTTGATTTGGTTTTCTGGCAGTTGTTGCACCTACCTTGAATAGTTTGTCTCTGCCTGCCGAAGCACCGTTACCGTGCAGCCTCCATTCTCGCTTGGCTGTTTCCCACACTCTGGGCACGCCTCAGTTTGTGGTGTTCAGGTCAGTGTGGCTTACGTTAAAAGCTCTGTCGTCATAATGTAAGACTGCTGCTTTTCTTTTCTTCTTCTTTTTTTTTTTCCAATCAATAAACATTTATCGATTGCTCATATAATGTATAACAAATCATTGGGAATTGGCCAAAGAAAATGTTAGGTAGACACAGGGCTTACTCTCAGGTAACCAGGAGAAGATATTTAAACAATGCTGAGAAAAGTGCTAGCTAGGATTTATGTTTAGAAACCATAAATGCTGTCATACAATGTTTGAAATATTCTTGGATCCATAATAAATAATTACATGTCATGCTATAAGGATTTAGATTGATTCTTTCACTGTGTTATCACATCCTCTTGAAGCTTCTGTAGCTGTGATATAGTCAGAACACGATTGCTGCTTTTCTATCCTCAACCCTGTCTTCACCTATCTATTCACAGATAGGTTCTAGACGTTAAAGATGGTGTGTCTTTGCTCTTCCTTTCCCTTCAGCTCACCTCTGCCATGAGTTCCAGGGTGATGTGTATAATGAGTAGATATGTCATTATATTACTCCTCTAATTAAGTTGACCTTACTTCCTCTAGGGTAAAAATCAGGGTCCTTAGCTCCCCGTAACGTGGCCTCAGACTCCCTTTTTCCCACATCCTGTACCTCTCCCTCATTTGTTCCACTGCACCCCATTCGTCCCGGACTGCCTGGTCTTTCATCATCTTCATATTCATGCCTCTGGTCCTTTGTCCTACTCAGTTCTGTACTGAGTATGGTCTTCTCTGAGTAGAACTTTGCTGTCGAGATCACTGGTTCAATAACTGATTTCATGGGGGAGACTGATTTGCAGTATTTGGCCATGGTGGTCATATTTATACTCAATTTCAGGTTACCAACATAAAGCCACCGAATGAAGAATTACAATAAGATAATGCATAATCTCTATGGTGTGTGCTGTCGACTTCTTATCCGAGGAAGTAACTTCTTTACCTTTTTGTGAAATTGTTTTTGCTCTTACTGGCTTCTTTTCTTCCCCCCTGGGAAAAGTCACTTTTCCACTGTCCTCTCCAAAGCATATTTTCTTGTGCTTTACTTGGGGCCGCATATATTTCTGACTCCTGGTTTCCTTACAGTCTGTGAGCCCCTTTAGAGTATGACTATTTTTTATTTATAGTCCCAGATACTCAGTTTGCCATTAAATAGTCAAGCCAGCAGCATACCAGTGATATTGGTAGTGATGTTTCAGATGAGTGCATACTAGTGTATTTTTGTAGACCTAGTATCCCTACTGAAAAAAAAAATTCATTAACATTTATATGCTATTTTTTAATATACCTCTACTTCTCTTATTTCTTATTTTAATCATATTAAAACAATTATCTGTAAGTTGCTAGATTTAACAGGTATGTGAGTCAGCAGAAAATTGGATGAGTTTTTTTTCCTCTGTCAATCAATGACAGTTTTTTATCAATTAATCATCCATTTCAGCTTTCATATCACTTAGTTGCAAAATTATTTGATACAGATTTCCTATATGAATCTCATAATAATTTAACATGATTAGTTTGCTGCTTAATAATTAATCTGTACCTCCATTGAGTGCCCCTGTGAGACCTCATCAGATGATGGCAACGCCAAGATTTGCAAGGCTATTATGGTTCCTTATACACAAAGGGCAAGAAATACACCTGTTCACTCTTTTATTAGTATTTGTGTGATAGTTTTGAAGTTCAGATATTGGTAATGTTGTAGGACTTGAAGTTAGTATTACATAGAATTAAGTCATCTCAATCTCAACTTATCCTCTTCTCTTTTTATTTTCCCACTTCTGAAAGGGAAACCACCCTCCTAAAGATACCTTTCTCGTGTTTTTTAATTGCGTTTTCTGTGAATCTTTGCTGTCTGGGCTTGAGAGTTGTTTGATTCATGAAGAGGAAATATTTTAGATATTTATCATAATTTATCAGAAACTTCTTGACCAGAGATCAAAATATAGGCAAGGCAGGGGAATAAAACCAGATTTACTAGGTCCACTTTGTGCAATGCATTTTACCTCCGTCCCCACTTTTAGTTTTTATGAGAACTCAGAAAGATGGCACTATCCCTGAATAGGTGAATGAATGAAGGCTTAAAAGCTTAAAGGGTGTGTGATTTACTGAAGTTTTGAAGCTGGTATTTGAACGCAAGGACATAGGACTCTAAAGCCACAAGGATATGTTTGTGTTGAGATTTGGATCCCTTCTTTGTCTCTCAGCTATGTATTTCGCTTTTCTCTAGAAGTGGGGCTGAGGCACTTGAAGTTTTCTCCTTTTCTCTGACATTCAAATTCATTGCTTCTGCCTTTTTTTGGAGTTTGGCATTATTGGCAATTTTAACAAGTAAGCTATGTTCTTTCTATACAGTGGCCATAAGAGATCTTTGTTACTGGCTTCCAAAAATATGGAGATTGTCCTGCATTGTTGAAAGTTTGAGAAATAATTTTTGGAGTGCTTCTTATGAAGAGAGGAGTTAAGGTATGCGTCTCTTCTTTACTGTCGACAGCTCCTTTGGATTGCTCAGGGGTTGATACAGCTCTTAGTTTTGAATTCCTTCTGTACGAGTTGTTTTACATTTTATTTATTTTAATCTTGATAATATCTTAAGGGGAGGTGAATCCCATTTTACATCTGAGAAAACTGATGCTGAAAGAACTCTCATGAATGGGGCAAGGTTACACAGCTAATTAATGGTGCAGCTGGGATCTGAGAACTTTTTTGGCTGACTGTAAGCTCTTGACAAGGTCTTGGCTCTCTCATAAGCTGCCTCTCGCTTGTATTTCTGTCTAGGACAGACATCAGGGTTTGAGTCTTTTCACCAGGCCTACAGGTCAGACCCATTTTAATCTGATCCTGTATCCCTTTATTTCTTCCCAACCGTGTTAGCTGACACATGGGTATTACCCTGGCCTCACATTAGACAGCTGAGAACCCTTTGCATTAATGCCAGTACCTGGGTTTTACTTGTATCAAATTATCAGAAACTTTGAGGATGGATCCCAGCAATAAGGTCTTTAAAAGTTTCAGTAGAGGTCCTGTGGTTCAGTGAGTAGGGCACTGGTCCTATATACCAAGGGTGGTGGGTTTGAACCCGGCCCTGGCCAGCTAAAACAGCAATGACAACTGCAACAACAACAAAGCCGGGCGTTGTGGCGGGCACCTGTAGTCCCAGGTACTTGGGAGGCTGAGGCAAGAGAATCGCTTAAGCCCAAGAGTTGGAGGTTGCTGTGAGCTGTGACGCCATGGCACTCTACCAAGGCTGACAAAGTGAGACTGTCTCAAAAAAAAAAAAAAGTTTCAGTAGCTTATGATGTGTAGCCAGGATAGAGGACCACGATCACAGGCCCAAGTCAGACAGTGACTGAAGTGGTAGAAAGTACCTGTATGTGTTTAGTACCCCCATGCTGGTGTGTCCTTGCCACGCGTCCCTGAATTCAGTAGGATGACGGAAAAACCATCAAGAAAAATGATTGTCACCATCTCCATGTCAAAATGCTCAAGGAACAACTTAGGTGATTGTGGGCTAGGTGTGTTGAAAGCTCCCCTTGGTTAGCCCCTTTGATAAGAGAGAGAAGTTACTCTTAAAATAAAATAAGTTCTGTACTTGAACTTTTCCTCCCTAAGCAGTTTTTAGAATTGATCCAGTACATAATCTTGACATACGTGACAGTTAACATCACCTCCAGACTTCTCGCTCCCTCATTTAGCCAGTCTTCTTGTAACGTATGTGCCTCATTCCTTCAAACTCCAGTAGCAAATCTGTAACGCAAAATCCAATGTTGCCTATACAAAGACCTGGATTGTTATCTTAGCCTGTGGTTCAACTGGTCTTAGGAAAAGTTTCTGTAGAAGATGTGAAGATAATTTTAGGAGTTTTCCGAAAATAGCCAGTATTTCTTTTTACTTTTTTGTAAAACATTTTTATTTTTATTAGATAACATTTTGACTCACCTCTGTGAAAATGAAATTTTCATTTGAAGCAGTATTTTAAAAAATGTGATATTCTTGAAAAATCTAGATAACTTTAAAAGTGATTATCTAAAAGTATAGCCTCCTAAGTTATTGTTATATACTAGCTGAAGTTCAAATTATAGAAATAGTCTTTTGAATATAAGACTTAAATATAAAGCTTAAAATCAACAAACAAGGGAAATTATAGATATTTCATGAAATCTAAGGTCAAACTGGAAAACCCTTGACATTTTGAGAATTAGTTTGAGGACTCTTGGGCAATGGTGGGAATTTGTGAGCTGCTAGTCCAGAGCAGTGTGGGTCTTGATCCTGGCTGCACAGTAGAATAACTAGGAGCTTAAAAAACTACTGACCCCCATACCCCATGCCCCAATTAATCAAATAAAAATTTCTGAAAGTGTCATCTTAGTGGAGATTTTTAAATAGCTTGAGAGCTAATTTTAATGTTCAACTAGGACTGAGAACCACTGGCCCTAGCACTGCCCCCAGGATATGTGACTGAAAAAATCACAGTAATTGCCTATACATAGTTTTGGAGGCTTGCAGGGCTGGCCTTGTTAAATCTTTGAGGGCAAAGGCTTTTTCTTACTCTGCGCTGTTTTCCTAGTAGATGACAACCCAGCACCTCTTTTAAGGGCAGAGTAAATATTCACAAATCAGTTTCATTTGTTTAAAAATATTCCAGAACTCAAGCTGCTCTCTATCTCAGACTGAATTTATCTCCCCAGATAAGCACAGCCTCATGTGCACAATTATTAAAACAATGAACACACAAAACCCAAACGAGACAGTTTGTTGGAGATGGTAAGCAGAGGAGAAGCAGGTATGATGTGAGTGGTTGTTTGGGTAGTGGGGCATCCGCACGGAGGGCATATCAGGCTGTCCAGACATTCCTGAGGGCTTGGCAGGACTCAGAGGATTTCTCCATCTATTTACGTCTCTGTAAATCAGGAACAAGTACATGTTATTATTATACCTTCAAGTAAAACCCACCTGTGCCTTTTCAATGCAGGCTCAGCATCCCCTGAGCCAACCTTAGAATACTATGGTGTAAGGAGAAATAATTCTTCCTACTATAGTTTTTAAGCCTAATTTCAGATAGAAGCTGCTCTGTAGTAACTTCACCTTTCTGGCATTCCTTGATCAAATAATGACTGAAGAAAGAGCAGGGTAAAGGCACAGGTAGTGAGTGCAGTTTAGTTTTACTCCAAGCTTTTTCCATTTGTAGGCTGGGGCTTGTTCACAATATTTTTTTTCAGATTAAGTGGTACTTGTTACATGTAGATATTTGACTTGTTTAAAGACTTTTAAGAAACCAAAACATTTAAATACAGTAGCAGCTTAGAATTGCAGCGTGGTTTGCTTTTTTAAAATTTTTTTTTAGAGACAGAGTCTCACTTTGTTGCCCTTGGTAGAGTACTGTGGCATCACAGCTCACAGCAACTTCCAGCTTTTGTGCTTAGGCTATTCTCTTGCTTCAGCCTCCCGAGTAGCTGGGACCACAGGCTCCTGCCACAATACCTGGCTGTTTTTTTTTGCTGTTGCAGTTTGGCGAGGGCCAGGTTTGAACCTGCCACCCTTGGTTTATGGGGCTGGTGCCCTACTCACTGAGCCACAGGCCCTCTTGGTTTTCCTTGGTAGAGAGCCGTGCTGTGGCATCACAGCTCACAACCAGGTGCACCTACCATGACACATGGCTAATTTTTCTCTTTTTAGTACAGATTGGGGTCTCACTCTTGCTCAGGCTGGTCCGGAACCTGAGCTCAAGGGATCCTCTCACCTTAGCCTCTCAAAGTGCTAGGATTACAGGTGTGAGCCACCATTCCTGGTCATGTAGTGTAATTTGTAATGTGGAAGAGTTTTTTTTTTTCCTTGCTCAGCATTATTCAAAAAAAATTTTGTAGTAAAATCTTAACACCAAATTGTCAAGTTTTACCCCTCCCTATAGCCCTCATTTTGAAACTGCCCTTTACAAATTAATAAAGGGTGCAATGTGAGTGTAGGGGTCTAAACTTCATAAATGCACGGGGGTAGGTAAAAATGACAATAACCAGCCACTGTCCCTTGGTTTCCTTTATACTAATTGCCACTCACTCAGGAGTCTCCTAAGTGATGTTCATAAAGATTCTTTTTTTTTTTTTTTTTTTTGAGACAGAGTCTTACTCTGTCACCCTGGGTAGAATGCCATGGCATCATCATAGCTCACTGAGATTCTTAACTTTCTCCATAGATAACATCACCTTTTTGAAAGCTAAGGGTAATTTTTGAGATATCTTCCAGGACCTCATTCCACTGGATTGGTTTATCTACCCACACCAGCAGCCCATACTAAGAAAGTAACTCAGCTGGTATTTTGACCCCCTACCCAGGAACTGACTCAACAGGAGAAGATGATTTCTACACCCCGGTAATCTTGCCTTGAACCTCGCCAGTTAGCAGACCCAAAGGCCCAATTATTTGTCTGCCAAATTAGTTTTAAAAACCTTTCTCCCAAGTTCTTATAGAGGAGTTGAGGCATTCCTCCTGTGTGCTTACTTAGCTGTCTCAGTGGATTGCTTCTCTGTGCAGAGAGCATTGTGACCTGGTTAGTTCGTATCAGTTTTACAGAAATGTCATCTTGCCCAGCCCATTCTGGCTATCCTGACTTAATAAACAAGGGAGGAAAGGGTTGAGCAGAATGGCTACGTACTAGTTGGTATCTTATATCCGTCTCTATTTAGATTAGAACTCTACTCTTTCATAATTTATTTTATTATTATTATTATTATTATTTTTTAAATTTATTGTTGGGAATTCATTGAGGGTACAAGAAACCAGGTTTCACTGATTGCATTTGTTAGGTGAAGTCCCTCTTACAATCATGTCTTGCCCCCCAGAGGTGTGGCACACACCAAGACCCCACCTTCCTCCCTCCTTCACTCTTTCATAATTTTTTTTCCTTAAACTTACGTTTCATCTGTAGTTAGTGTAAGTTATAACCTCACATAAGGCAATTGACTGTTGACTTTTCCAGTTATTACAGTATGATCCTGAAATGGGGAAAGACTGAACATAGCCCTGACAGGTGTTCTCCTCTCCCTTCTGGTAAAGTAAGTAGCCCTCAGGCACTTGAGCACAATTGTTCCTGAGTGAGGTAACAGCATAGTGGGGTAGCATCTGGAACAGAGGTAGATGAGCTGCGGAGACCTGGCCAGTCTTGGGCTCTGATAAGTGGTTACCACGAAGGAACCCTGACAGTTAACACTGATCTTTTCTTCATTAAGGCTAAAAAACAAAATAAAACACCCCCCCCCCATCTGATAAGACTAGTATAATGTCCACATTTCTCTCAGGTTGATGTGAAATGCAGTTCCCCCCTTTTTTCAATACCAAACACTTAAGCTGTTTACAACAAAAGAGTTTTTATTTTTCTTTCTATGAAAGAAATGTACTGGGAAGGAAAATGCCTAGATGGTTTGGCTCCTACTAAGTAGAGAGTAGGATAACGTCTCCTAGCCATCTTCAAGATATCTTGCACAAGAGGACAAATGGGTTTGGTGCTCACTTGTGGCCCTCCTGTCTCCTCTGTCTTCAGACTTCTTGGGGATGTGTCCTGCAGATGCTTTGTGTAGTTCTTTGAAAGAAAACTTGGGCTATAATAAACACAGCCTAGACCCTGTGAAGAAAGCAACTTGAGTTGAAAAGACAAGGAGAAAATGATGAAAAGATGATCATGACAAGGTATATTGAAAATAGAGTTGAGTGAGTTGTTGGATACATTAATCTGGTTCTATTTCTCTTTATCAATAAATAAATGTAAATAAATATATATTTATATAAATAAGATTTAGCTCATAGAGTTTATGGAGGCTGCAGTGTCCCAAGGTCTGCAGGCAACAAGCTGGAAAACCTGGAGAGCTGATAGTGTAAGTTCTAGTTTAAGTCTGAAGGCCTGAGAACCAGGAGAGCCAATGGTGTAAGTTCTAGCCTAGGTCCAAGTCCAAAGGTGGAGGCCAACCAGTGTCCCATCTCAAAAGATAGGCAGAGAGAGAGAGATTTCTTTCTTTTCTTAGTTCTATTCAGGTTTTCAGCAAATTGGAAAAGGATCACAAATTGTGGAGGCCAATTTGGTTTAATCAAATACTAATCTCACCCAGAAATATCCTCACATACTCCAAGGATAATGTTTAACCAAATATTTGAGCACCCTGAAGCCCAGTCAAGTTGATAAATAAGTTTAACCATTACACTGTTCAACGGCATTCAAAACACCTTAGTTCTAGGGGGACCAAAGGAGTTCATCTTTTGGAGTTTCTCCTCAGTCCTGTTTTTTGAAGGCTGGAGATATTTTTGGTTTCCCATTTGTGAGTTGTCTATGAGGCAGTGCCAGTGCTGTGGTAGTCACCACATGGTGGCCAATTACATTTTCTGAATATTGGTGCTTGAAATCTATGTGCATTTTTAGCCCTTGGCATAATTAATGATAACCTGGCCTTAAGAGGAAACTGCGCAACCTTTGATGCAAATGTCTTGGTTACCCCTGATATGGTGACATAGAAGAATATAGCTAGTGGAAATTCATAGTAATTCAGAAACTTATTTAAGCCTATTTTTCCTTTGCTAAGAGATAACAAAATTAATTGCTATTTCTGTACCTGCTCCAAATGAAATGACAAAAAGGTACGTGATTTAGAAGTAGAAGGAAAAGTGCCTTGGGTAATATATGAACTGTTGTCTAACTTCTCCATTGGAATAGATTTGAGTGTCAGTTAAATACTTTGCTTGGTGTTTCAAGTTTAGTGAAACAGCTAAAAATGCACTAAAATTAGTGTGTAGAACATGCTAAGTTTTTCTGAGCTGGGTACCATGGTACTTCAGTTCCTTTATATGGAAGCTCTGTTTCTGTTTTTTTGAATGGTTTATCTTTCTAGTCTTGGCTTAAAGATTACTCCTCAAACAGGCCTTCCCCAGCCATTTTTCTTTATCTGAAAATAAAGTTTCCCCCATTTCGTCAGGTTTCTAATGACCTCCTACTTGAATTATTGGTTTCATTTGCTGTCCTATGTTTGGCAACTGCATAGTGCCTGCTAGCAAACATTGGTTGAATGAATGAATGAAAATGCTGTGATTACTTCAGTGAAAGGCACTTAGCATCTAGATCAGCTCTTTCCAGTATGTCGATAATGATGGAAGTATTTTGTATCCGTGCTGTCCAGTATGGCAGCCACTGCCCAAATGGGTTCTTGAGCACTTGAAATATGGCTACTGCAACTGAGGAGATGAGTTCTAATTTTATTTAGTTTTAATTGATTTAAATTTAAGTAGCCATCTGTGGCTAGTGGCTACTATATTGGACAACACAGATCTTAAGAATGTTATTTTATTGGTTTCTGACATTTAAAAATATTGCCACTGAATACTATGGCATTATACATAAGTAATTTTGTAGTTATGTACATGTGTAGTACCATGTGTATAATTCATTTTTTAATGCATATGGTAGTAGGTGTGTTTTATGGTTTATTTGAGAAGTGCTAAAAGATCTTAAGTCCTTAGTGACGTTCTGTGACTTAATATTGTCATTACATTTTCCTTCCATTCTTTATTTTTATTATTTTAATTGCATTTTATCAAATTGTCTAGTGCCATCGTGGGCTTTAGTTTGAGCGGAGAATCCTTTAGAGAATAAGGATTGGGTTTCCTTTGCCTTCAGGAGTCCTACAGTTTCCTTTGTAAGGCTAACTGTTGCCAGCAAGGCTTTATGTGACCATTGTCTTTGATGGCACAGCATGGAGTGGTGCTGGAGTCTAAAAGCTGCTCAAATGAAGAGTTGGATTTAAAAAAAGAACTTGGGCCTGGTGGCTCACACCTATAATTCTAGCATTCTGGGAGGCCAAGGCAGGTGGATTGCCTGAGCTTGGAGTTTAGAGACCAACTTGAGCAAAGGCAGTGACATTCTTTCCCCACTAAAAATAGAAAAACTAGCTGGTTGTCATGGTAGGTACCTGTAGTCCCAGCTACTCAAGAGGCTGAGGCTTGAACCCAGAAGTTTGAGGTTGCTGTGAGCTAGGACCCCATGGTACTCTACCCAGGGCATAAAGTGATTCTCTATCTCAAAATAAATAAATAAATAAAATAATTTAAAAAAATAAAAAAGAAGAATAAGTAGATTAAACTTTAATAATGTATTAACACTTTCCAAATGAAGGTATGATTTTAAAAAGATTTAATAGAATAAACATTAATAGTTAATGTATTAGGGCCATCAGATTTAAAATAAACTGCTAATGTTTCATTTACATTGGTTTATATTGTCTTATTTAAGTCTTAAAATTAGAAATAAAAATATCCTGCAGGAGCTGGGTTTTTTGCCCAGAGAAAGAAAAAAAAATGTTATAAAAAAGAATCCATTGTTGCAACTTTTACTGTATTAAAATAAAAGGTTTGAAAGACATGTTTGATGATGGATTTTTTATTGTGGTAAAATATATACAACATGAAA
This sequence comes from Galago senegalensis, assembly GCA_963575145.1. Classification (NCBI taxonomy): domain Eukaryota; kingdom Metazoa; phylum Chordata; class Mammalia; order Primates; family Galagidae; genus Galago; species Galago senegalensis. The sequence goes on along the minus strand of CAUYTI010162068.1, from coordinate 46,488 downwards.
TTTACCATTTTAACCATGTTTCAGTGTACCGTTCGGTGGTATTAAGTACATTCACATGATGATATAGCCATCACCACTACTTTCAAGAATTCTTTCATCATCCCTAATTGATATTCTGTACTCTTTCTCCCAACCCCCTGCTTCTAGTAAGTATTATTCTACTTTATGTCTATGAATTTCATTACATATTTAAAAATTCTTGTCCATAGCAATGTCCAGGCCAGTCTAGAGGACTGATAACCTATGTGTCTGCGGAGATCACCTCCTTTAAAATGACTGTAACCTAACTAAATGCATAATTGCCTTAATTTGGGAAATGTAGACAAGAATCTGATACTATCCAATTTAGTCACTGCTCCTAGCCATCACTAACCTTTCATGTTCACCTGGAGTCAGATCATTTCTCTTGTTTAAGAAAACAATAATTCTAGAAAATTACTTTTAAGTGACAGGTGGTGAAATTGACTTTCTTGCATATGTGCCTGATATTCCAAACTTTTTGCCAGTGTCCACTGAGAAAGGCAAAAAGAATCAATAACATTTAATATTTTTAGTTCTTCTAGCTTGTTGGTATGTCATTGTGAACACTATTCAACCATGCAAAGTAATACATTTAAGTTTAGGAATTCAAGATGATCTTTGGTGACTTAAACTATAGGAATTTTGGAAACTTGAAGGAAAACATTACCTTTATCAGATGACTTGCTCTATATTGCTATGGGTCCCTCACTGTGCTCAGAAGACTGAGAAATAGAGCAGGAGATGCAACCACTGCGGTGAGAGGCTTACGTTGGCATGGACGCTTAGAGGAAAGCCGCAAGTGGGCATGTAAGGCAGCCTATAGTAAGGGCTGTCTGTGGCCTTCAGAGGAGGGAGCAGACACTTCCCTGTGGAGGAGTGGACATTCCTGAGTGGACATTAGGAAAAGATCCTGAGGTAGATGGTGTTTATGGCAGGTGCTGAAGGCACATAAAACTTTTTAGGTAGTGCACGTGGAGAAGGAGAATCACATGACATGGGCATTCCTGATGGAGGAGACCACCAGTATTGAAGATTGGGGGTGGGGGAAAACAGCTGTTCTAGTTCTGTTCAGCTGAACTGTGGGGTGTAATCCCTGGGACGGAACCGGGCTTGGGGCCACGTGGAGAAAACTCCTGCTTTAGAAAGGTAGACCTAGGAAGGGTGCCTAAGGTAAACCAGAGAAGATAATTGTTTAACACAGGGGCTCATCTTACTTCACACATGATAGATGCTCATAGTCATTCCTTGAATGTAAGGCTGCAACACAAGTCCATTCTCCACTCAGGGAAGGCTGTTAAACTTCAACTTCTAGGAGGATATCTGTGGGTCTCCACATTATGTCAGTTTTGGCGAGAGTGGAAAGGAGGACCTAATTAATGGCAGTGATGAGGTCAAGACAGAGGCCTTAGCAACTGAACAGAGGACTGAAGGAGAGAGTGGCCGTGAAGCTTCTAGGTTGTAATGAGTATAGTATAACATTCGAAAGCATGAATGCATGTGTGATGAAATGCAAGCCTTTCTCCTTTCTCTGTCTTTCACCTGCTACCAATTCTTATACATTTTATTTTATGCATATGTTTATGCATAAACTACTTCTGTATTCCTTTTCTAAAATGTCAGCTGCCATATATTCTAATCAGTATCTTGTTTTTATCATTTAACAGTAGATCTAGAGGCACCCTCCATCAATACATGTAGAAGTGCCTTATTCTTCATTTACTTTGCCAGTCTCCAATTAATAAAAATTTGTTTGTCTTTGGCTCTTATAAATTGTTTAGTGACTGTCCTCATTTATGTGTCATTTTGCATACATACAAATAGGTATATCTATAGGTTTTAATTACTACTTGCTGAACCAAAGGATATATGCATTTAAATGTTGGTACATGTTGCCACATTGTCCTGCATAAAGGTTTTACCAGCAATGCTTCTTTTTTTTTTTTTGGCGGGGGCTGGGTTTGAACCTGCCACTTCCAGCATATGGGGCTGGCGCCCTACTCATTTGAGCTATAGGCACCACTTAGCAATGCTTCTTTTTTAGGTCATTACTTGCTCTTTCCCTGTATGTAGATTAAAAAATAGTATCTGTTGTCATCATAATTTGTATTTCTCTAATGAGTTGAGATTGAGTATATTTTTTATAACTTTGAGAGACATCTGTAATTCCTTTGGGAGGAACCTCTTGTCATTAACAGATTCCCATTTCTCTATTCATAAGTTGGACCTTTTCCGGAATGCTTAATGTGATATCTCATAAATCATGATTCTGGGGTAATGCCTGTGGCTCAAAGGAGTAGAGCACCGGCCCCATATGCCAGAGGTGGTGGGTTTAAACCCAGCCCTGGCAAAAAAACAAACGAACAAAAAAATGCAAAATTATGGCTCTGGAGTATTGGTAGGTATACTGGGTTTATCATTTAGCAGGTATATTAAGGCAACATTTAGCTATTTCTATTTACTTTCTAAGTTATTTTTTAATCAAGAGTGAATATTCACTTTTGTCAAATGCCTTTAGAATGTCTGGGGAGCTAATTCTATGATTTTTTCTTTTCTAATCATAGTGTAAATTAGAGAAATAGGTTTCCCATCTTGAATTATCCTTGCATTCTATGGGTGTAGTATTCCCTCAGGGGCTTCTGGGTTCTGTTTGTTACTATTTTATTTGATAGTTCTGCATATAGTTCATAAGTAGTGCTTATGAGCTTATGGTTCAAGGGTGTCCAACATTTTGGCTTTTTTGCACCACATTGGAAAAAGAAGAGTTGTCTTGGGCCACACATTAAATACAAAAATACTAATGAAAGCTGATGAGCAAAAAAAAAAAAAAAAAAATAAGGTCCATGCATAATTTTTGTGATATGCATTGTCACAGGTAAGCAAAAAGTCCTCACATAATCCACATGTGGTCCTTGGGCTGCAGGTTGAACAGTACTATGACTGAAACAGCTTTTCAGAGATCATTGATAACCCCATGGTGATTAACTCAACGCCCTCCACCACCACCTCTTTCACAACCTTTCATGCTCTTCAGCTCATCTGTGCCCCTTCATACCCTGACTAGTGTTATTTCATCTTCTTGACATATTTACCCCCTCTCCCCTGGCTTCTGTGACACTCAAAGCCAAGCCCTACGCTCCTTGGTGGGTCTTCTTCCTTTCAGCACTCTGTCTCCAGACACCCTCCCTCCAGAGCACCCTGTACTTCTAGCATGACATTATCACTATGTGGGCCCCTGCACACATCACTTGATATGGCCATCTGCGTGGCCCACCATCACCACAAACTGTGTCTGAGATAAACTCGTTCTGTACCCCCACCCCACTTTTCTGTAGTTTTCTCCACTGGATGTATTGGGTCCATTTATTGTAACCTCTAACATTTTCTTAATGATTCTGGCTCCAGCATGTGTTGAGTGCCTGCTGTGGGCCTGGCTCTGAGAAACCAGGCAGCAAACAGGAAAAGTGGGAACAAAGCGGGCAGGCAGCAAATACAGATTTCTTTTTTGAGAAACCTGAAGCAATGTAGAAAAAGCCCTAGTTTGAAGAGATGAGGAGGTTGAGGGAAGCCAGAATTATTTGAGGTGAGAAAGAGTTGGGGTAAGATGTGTCCTAGGCAAGTACCAAGGACACTGGGGGAGCAGTGTCCAGGAGGTGACAGAGGAGCAATCCAGAGGGAGAAGGGAAGGCAAGATCCACAGAGACCCAGGGGAGAAAAGAACGTGAGGCCTGTGCTACTGGAAAGGGTGGGACTTGGTTCTTTGTTTTTATTTTTAAGAGTCTTACTCTGTCACCCTCAATAGAGTGCTATGCCATCACAGCTCACAGCAACCTCCAGCTCTTGGGCTTAGGCGATTCTCTTGCTTCAGCCTCCCGAGTAGCTGAGACTGCAGGTGCCCACCACAATACCTGGCTATTTTTTGTTTGGTGTTTGGCCACGGCTGGGTTTGAACTCGCCACCCTCACTATATGAGGCTGGTGCCCTACTCACTGAGCCACAGGTGCCGCCCTGGGACTTGGTTGTTAAAGAGAAATTTTAAGTCCTCTGGACATTTTTCTTAATGTGTGCCTGTATCTTTGTGAGCAAAATCTTGTCCTCAGCTACTCGGAGAGACATGTAAAGTCTGTAGAGGGTGTGGAGAACCGCCAAGGGCTCATCTTACTTGCACATGGTAGATGCAGCACAAGTACCTTCTCCAGTCGGGGAAGACTGCAGATTGATGTCAGTAGCTCTAGCGCAGGTAGAGAGGAAGTTAGCATCTCCTAAGTGTCAGTCAGACCCTTAGGCCATGTTGAAGATCTTTCACAGCGATATTGTCTTTGTGGTGCCAGGGAACTATGCAGCCTGGGGAGCAGGCACCCTCAGCACTCTGGACGTGTGTGTATCCCCTGCACTCTGGAATTCCTGTCTTTTCACAGGGCTCCTTCACTCCAGCTGTTTGCCCTAACTGGTAAGAAGCTTCCTATGGGGAATGTGGTACTTGCCTTTTTCTCTCCTTTCCATCCATGGCTTCATCTGTCTGCCTAGAACATGGTTGGTCTACTTTTTGTATAAGAGCATTTCAAATACGATGGTTTTACCCTTCTTAGGTCTGTTTCTGCTCCTGCTCCTCTGAAGGCTTGATCAGGAGACCTTTACACTTTAATATCTGTGGGTTTGCGTTTGGTACATTTTAAAGTGAATACTGAATTATTTTCAATGAGGGTGAACTACTACTTTTTTTACTTGTTTATGAAGGGAATTATAATCTGTTCACGTTGACTTATGGTAATTTATAGTACTTCTCATAAAGGCGTTAGGGTTATACTTCTGTTCAGAATATAAAGTGCTTTTTTCTACTTATGCTCTGTATATAGAAAATATATATATGTACATATATATATATCATACACATATATAATTATATGTATAATGTATTTTTATAAAATGTGAGTTATATATGTATAAAGCATTATATATATAATTCTATGGATAATGTATAACATGAATACTTATGTGTATTATGTAATTATGTAACACGTAGGTGTTTGCATATATGTGTATATGTGAGAGTTTCCACATATTAAATAATTTTCAAATTAATTTTGATATGACTTCCTAGGTCCTGTTTTCCCTCTAAACCAGTGGTTCTCAATCTTCCTAATGCCGCAACCCTTTAATACAGTTCCTCATGTTGCGGTCAGCCCCAACCATAAAGTTATTTTCATTGCAACAAAAATAATTTTATGGTTGGGGGTTGCCGCAACATTAGGAACTGTATTAAAGGGTTGCGGCATTAGGAAGGTTGAGAACCACTGCAAACCCTGAATGTAGCAACCTTGACCTCATCAGACCTAACTCGGGAAGAAAGGCTGCTCTTGTGGCCTCTGGGTCTAGCTCTATCTGCAGAACACAGAGCATGGCTCTCATCCAGTGGCTTAGTTCTAGTGAAGGCTGCATGTTAACTCTTTGGGCAAAGAGGCTGACGATGTCTTTTACTTGGGAAGGTGAATTTGGTTTTGATACTGATTCTTTCCAAAGCAAAGAGGAAATTTCCTGGGTTTGGTAAAGTCCTTTAGCATATATAGTTTTTAGCATATATGTTCATATTTGATTTTGCATGTTGAGCCCAAGGCATTTTTTTTGCCTGACTTGTACCCTGTACTTCTCTCATCAAATACATTTTCTGACACTACAAAGTTTGATGACAGTCATTCTAGGTCACAGCCATGAGCTGTGGTTTTTAATATAGATGATAGATAGATTCTCTCATCCATTCAACAAATACATTTGCTGTGCTGGGCACTGTTCTACATGTTGGCAATATGTGGAGGTAGCATGTGGGGACAGAATGGAAGTCCCTGTTCTCATACAGCTTATACTCTTCTGGAATTTAAGCACATACCCTAAAAGATAGAGAATTAGGAAAATACTGCTCTATTGGTTTTTTAATATGTAGATGACAGAAGACTGGTCAGTCTGTACCACCACTTCACTGACTCTGATTTTAAGCAACCCAGTTATTGAGTCTCTTTTCCCCATCATCAAAATGGTACTAATTTTAGGATGTTCTAAGACACTTGTAGGTAGGTATATATCAGGTCATGTATGCTAGGTCGAATTTCCAAGATATTTAACTCTCAACACTTATATTGTATATTTCTTTGATTTGCTACATTTTCTTCACAATTGACATGCCTTTAGAGTAGCATAATTTTTATGATTGGTTTATTTTAACAGTGATAATGACATATTCTTTAAAATATGAGAAATTATTATTGAAGTATTTTGATGGTACATTTAACATATAAACTGTTTCAAATTCTAGATTTAAGTGAAACTGAAGGGATTAGGTTTTAATGGTTAGAAATTTGAATATTCTCTAGTTTTTACCACTGCCTTAAAAACTAGAAACAATAGAACTTCTTTTATATTTACCAAATCAGGTACTGGTTTGAATTCTTACATCAGAGAAAATCCAAAATAAAAGAAATGCTACTTCTTTTTGCTCAGGGTCCTTCTGACTATACTTGCTAGCCGGAAAGTATAATGTTTTCAGGATTGCTGCTAACTAATGGTGTTTTTGTGTGTGAAACTGTTTTGAACAAAATAAGAGATAGCTTGCTACATAGTACACTTCCTAAAACTGTAGGAAAGTTGACTTTGGGTATATCTTTGGGATCTGGAAACGTCAATGGAATTCTTAAATCAGAGATGTTCTAACCTTTGTTTATCTGCTTTGTACCAACTCTCATGGCAAGTGATTTTGTGTTGCGGGGACAGTAATATTGGACAATTAAGGTTTTCTCATATAGATGTCTTTCTAGTGAAGCAGTATACTTTCTATACAAAGGTGACAGCTTCTGTGGATATGATAGCTCACCGACTGACTGAATTACCATTGGGATTGCAAATTCCATAAAAGGATATAAGATCATCAAAGTAATTTGGATGCATACTTTATTGATGCCTTAAAATACACATATGTTTATTTCTAATTTTTTGAATTTTGTAAACAAGACAGCTTGGATTAAATAACCTAGTAATTTTTCAAGTATAATGTGCTCATGTAGAATGTAGTTCACTTTTTCTACTTGAACTATACAAAGTCTAGGTTGACGTACTCCTGTTTTGATGACCTGCAGTTGGTTGATGAGGGTGACCTTAGTCGGTAATATTCCCCTGGGGGTTGTTTTACTCAGTGTTAGGATGGTAACACTGTGCTCCCACTTGCTTTGACATATGATGCAAGCAGGAAAGCTGGATGCATGCCAGTGCAGTAAGGTTGCTTGTGTTCTCAGAGGGGAGGAATTGGGGATTGGAATAATTATTACTTGGTTATTCTGTATATCTGCATTAAAAAAGATAAGTTATTTAAAACCCAGAGGGGGGCCGTGTGATTTTTGTGGTGCAGAGACTAGGTTAACTACACAGAAACTTGGATGATTTATAAATCCTTAAAAGGATAAGCCATTACTTAATAATATCATATTTACTTTTATTTAAAGAATCATGGTAGAAGATGAATTAGAAACTCCATGTATGGATTTTGCTTAAATCTGTAAGAGGGTTTGCTTAAATTATATTCCTGTCATTGGCATTTTGGAGTTGAGGACAACAGAACTGTTACAACGTGAATTTTTAGAGCCAATTTTGACCACAGTGAAGTGGCTATGAAGGCTGAAGGTCAAGAGCATGATTGATTGGGTGATTAGAATTTTTTTTAAAACAAATTAGAGGTGGCAGATCTGCCGTAGGTGAGAAGTACTGCAAGGAAATGAATCTCATTAGCATATAGCACTTCTTAGATATCACAAAATAAGTTTAATGTTAAAAATATAAATACACACATGTAGGCATCACACACACACACACACACACACACACACACACACACATGGGAATGACCTGCAGAGGAATTCTTGCTTGTGATTATTATACAACCTAGTGTGTAGCCTGATTTTTCTTTCCTTTCCTTTTCTTTTCTCTCTTTTTTTTTTTTTTTGAGACAGAGTCTTACCATGTTGCCCTGGGTAGAGTGCTGTGGTGTCACAGCTCACAGGAACCTCAAACTCCTGGGCTTAAGCAATTCTCTTACCTCAGCCTCCCAAGTAGCTGAGACTACAGGCGTCTGCCACAAATGCCTGACTATATTTTTTGTTGCAGTTGTTGTTTTAGCTGGCCTGGGCAGGTTCGAACCCTCCAGCCTAGGTGTATGTGGCTGGCACCATAACCACTGTGCTACGGATGCTGTGCCCTGATTTTTCCTTATAGTTATAAATATTATAGAGATATATTTATTGTAATATTAATTCAGGAACTGGTATAGAGGTATGTTTTATTATTAATTCAGGGTCTGATACCCTAAATCAGTGGTTTTCAACCTTCCTACTGCCGTGACCCTTTAATATAGCAATGAAAATAATTTTATGGTTGGGGGTCAGTGCAACATAAGGAACTGTATTAAAGAGTCGTGGCATTAGGAAGGTTGAGAACCACTTCCCTAAATGATAAGTGCATTTGTCATTTCCAGTAGCCACTTCATTATATTTGCTTTTGTATTTGGATTATTCTAGGTGACTGAATTTATGATTAAGTAGGCATTTTAGTTTGGGATCCTTGGAGTAGAAGGAGATGGAAGTGGCAGGAAGGAACCAGGATATGTATTTAGGAAGGGAAAGGAGGCATAAGGGACAAAGAATGGAGAAGGGCATCGGTTTGTGATGGTTTGTGTATCTGTCAATCTTGGAGAGTGGAGCGAGGTAGCCGCCTCTGGGGAACTAGTATTCCTTGGGAACATAATCTGTGCCAGACACCAAACTATGCACTTTCATATATATTGCATTCTCACAATAACCTTGGCAAGGAAGGTAGATACTGACATTATTTGTAGTTTCAAAGAAAGAAATGAAAGAATGTGAGAATATATCAAAAAAGAACTTCTAAAAGTAAGGAAAAATGATGATGATGACCATTGTTAGAAATGAAAATTGCTGCAATGTGACTGGGCACGGTGGTTCATGCCTGTAATTATAGCACTCTGGGGGCCAAGGAGGATGGATTGCCTAAGCTCACAGGGTTGAGACCAGCCTGAGCAAGAGCGAGACCTCATCTTTAAAAGTAGCTGGGTGTTGTCGTGGGTGCCTGTAGTCCCAGCTACTTGGGAGGCTGAGAGAAGACAATTGCTTGAGCCCAAGAGTTTGAGGTATGACACCATGGCCCTCTACCAAGAGTGGTAAAATGAGACTTTGTCTCCAAAAAAGAAAATTGTTTCAATGTAACTGTCGTGGTATGGTAATTCTTATTTGAGGAGGGAAATTGAATCTTAAGTGTTTGAGTTAAAAATGTTTAAATTGGTGGTAAAGCTAGTTACATGGGGACTAGTTGCATGATTGGAAATTTAATAATAAAACGTTTAAAAAGGGGTGAAACAAAAAAGTAAAATAGTCTTGATTACGATGAAAAGTGAAAGAATATTTATGAATAGCAGTGCAGCTTTCTTCTCTTCTTCCCAATCACATCTGTCTAGATAGCCTTAGCCTAAGAACCTATTTTTGAGTCAAAATTATTAACATACCATTTAGGAAATAAAGACAATAAAATCAGTTGTTTTCTATGTGCTAATCTCAGCTGCATGTAATATGTGAAGACTCAGTTCAGAAATTTGGTGGCTTCTTCATCTTTATCCAATTGCAGTGGGAGTTTTGTCAAAATGAAGAGCATTTATGCTGGAAAGAAGCCCAGGGCTGGGAATGTTTCTTTGCAGAAAGTATATAGCTCCAAGGGGGCAGATCAGAGTCTAGTCAGAGAGCGTCTTTTCATGTAAAGCACCGTGGTGGGGACTGTAGGGAGCTACAAAGACAGGAAATAAGATATGATGATATCGGCAAAGGGTTTACTCTATGCCAACACACTTTAACACTTCACGTATGTTTCATCCTTGCTGCAGCTCTAGGAGATAGGTACTATGCTTTTTACTTTTTTAAATTGTACACTGTAATATTTTTTATTGACAGGTAATATCTGTACACATTTATAGCCTGCATAAGATATTTTGTTACATGCACAGACTGTAAGTCAAGGTATTACGTGTATACATCACCTCTAGTATTTACCATTTCTGTGTTGAAAACATTGTAAGTCCTGTCTACTAGCTACAGCAGAACCTTCATAGTTGACCACCTTCTCACATTGACTACCTCCTGAGGTTGACCTAACTTTCATAGGCCAAACACGTACATATCTGTATGGTGGGCCTAGCTCCTTATGTTGACCACCTCTGTATGTTGACCGGTTTGTTTCAGTCCCCTGGGGGGCCAACTTACAGAGAGGTTCTGCTGTATTTTGAAATATATAATACACGGGGTTAACTACAGCCTTCACACTCTGCTATTGAACATTAGAACTTACTCCTTCCACCTAGATGTATGTCTCTACCCACTGACCAACGTCTCTTCAGCCCCCTCTGTCCCCCAGTCATCTGGTATTTGTCATTCTCTCTCTGCCTTCTCGAGGATAACCTTTTTAGCTCCTGCACATGATTGAGAACACGCAATATTTATCTTTCTGTGGCTGGCTCATTTCATTTAACATAGTGACCTCTAGTTCATCTACAGGGCTGCCAGTGGTAGGATTTCTTTCTTTCTTTTTTTTTTTTTTTTTGTTGAGTCCGAGTCTCAAGCTTTCGCCCTGGGTAGAGTGAGGTGACATCATAGCTCACAGCAACCTTCAACTCAGGTTCAAGTGATCCGCTTGCTTCAGTTTTTCTGTTTTTAATAGATACGGGGTCTTGCTTTTTGCTCAGGCTGGTCTCAAACTCGTGAGCTCAAGCAGCCCACTCACGTCAGCCTCCCAGAGTGCTAGGATTACAGGAGTTCATTTTTTAAATGCATAGTGTTCATTGTGTATGTACCACACTTTTTAAATTCATTCATCTGTTGAGGGACCCTTGAGTTGATTCCATATTCTGGCTATTGTGAAAAGTGCTACAATAAACTTGATTAGTACTGTTAAACATTTTTTCATGTAACTGTTGGCCATTTATATATTTTCTTTTCAGAGATGTCTATTCATGTCTTTTGTCCATGTTGTAATGGACTATTTTCTTACTGTTGGGTGGTTTAGTTCCTAATATATTATGGTATTAGTCACTTGTTGGATGAGTAGTTTGCAAGTATTTTCTTCCATTCAGCATGTTGTCTATTCACTCTGCTGACTGAAACCTTTACTGAACAGAAGCTTTTTACTTTAATGTAGTTGCATTTTTTTTATTTTTGGTTTTGTTGAGTTTATTTTTGAGGTCTTAGCCATAAAATCTTTGCCTAGGCCAACATTCTGAAATGTTTCCCTTTGTTATCTTCTAGTAGTTTTATAGTTTTGAGTCTTAACATTTGTATGTGGTGAGAGATAGGGGTCCAGTTTTATTTTTCTGCATTTGAATATCCAGTTTTCCTAGTGCTATTTACTGAAGAAGATGATGTACTTTTTCCAACATATGTTCTTAGCACTTTTGTTGAAAATCAGTTTGTAAATATGTGGATTTATTTCTGTGCTCTCTATTTTGTTCCATTGGTTTATGTGTGTTTTTTATATCAAACCATGTTGTTTGGTTATTATAGCCTTCTATTATATTTTGAAGTCGTGTAGTGTGATATCATCAGTTCTGTTCTTTGGCTTAGGATTGGTTTTACTATTTGGGCTCTTTTTTTATTTCCATAAAAATTTTAGGATTGTTTTTTCATTTTCTGTAAAAAATGACATTGGTGTTTTGATAGGAGTTGTATTAAATTTGTAGATTACTTTGGGTAGTGTGGTCATCTTAAATACTAATATTTCTGATCCATCAGTATAGGATGTTTTTCCATTTGTTTGTGTCCATTTCAGTTTCTTTTATCAGTGTTTTGTAGCAGTTTTCCTTGTAGATGTCTTTTACTTCCTTGGTTAAATTTGTTCTCTCTCTGTGTGAGTTGTGGCTGTTATAAGTGGGATTGCTTTCTCAATCTCTTTTTCAGTTAGTTCATTATTTTTGTATAGAAACACTACTAATTTTTGTATGTTGATTTTTATATCCTGAATACTGAATTTATTTATTAGATCTAAGAATGTTTTGGTGGAGTTTTTAGTTTTTATTGCCTATAAGACTGTATCATCTGTCATTTGACTTTCTTCTTTCTAATTTGGGTGCTTTTTTTTTTAAATTTTTCTTGTTTGATTGCTCTGGCTAGGCTGTCCATTACTACATTGAATATGAGTGGTAAAGTGGGCATTTTTTTTTCTTATTCTAGTTCTCAGAAGAAAAACTTTCAGCTTTCCCCCATTTGGTATGTTGGCTGTGGGATTGTCAGAGAATGCCTTTGTTTAGGTGTTCTTCCATGTCTAGTTTGTTGAGAGTTTTTAATTACGAAGTAATGTTGAATTTTATCAGGTGACTTTCCTGTGTCTATTGAGATGATCATAAGTTGATGTGATTTTTGCATGTTGAACCATCCTTGCATTCCTTGTATCAATCCCACTTTATAATGGTGTATTTTCTTTTTAATGTGCTGTTGTATTCACTTTGTAGTATTTTTTTAAGAGTTTTTGCCTCTATGTTCATCAAGGATATTGGCATGTAGTTTTCCTTTTTTGTTGTGTGTTTTTCTGGTTTTAGTATCTGGGTAATGTTGGCCTCCTAGAAGGATTTGGGGAGACTTCCCTTTTCTTTTATTTCTTGAAATAGTTTGAAGAGTATTGGTATTAGTTCTTCTTTGTAAATTTGGTCAAGTTTGGGTGTGCAGTCCTAGGTTTTGCTTTGGTGGGAGACTTTTGTGGTATCCTTGGCTGGAAGTTCTTTTTTTCCTTTCAGTGTTTTGACTTTATCATTCCACTCTTTTTTCGCCTTTAAGGTTTCTGCTAAGAAATCCATTGTTAGTTTGATAGGGTTTCCCATGTGAGTAACTAGATGCTTTTCTCTTGATATTGTTAGAAATATCTCTTTGTCTTTTGACAGGTTGACTATAATGTTTCATGATGAAGAACTTTCTGGCTTATATCTATTTGAGGATTTATAAGCGTCCTGTATCTGGATGTCTAAATTTCTTACTATATTTTGGACATCTTCAGCTATTATTTTGTTAAATAGATTTTCTATCCCTCTGTTTTTTTCACCTTGTGGAACTCTGAAAATTCAGGTATTTGGTTGCCTTTTGATATCCCATATATCACATAGGCTTTGCTCATTCTTTTTTATCCTTTTCTCTTTATTTTTGTCTACCTAGGAATTTCAAGTTTTGAAATTCTTTCTACTACTTCATCTTGTCTATTGTTGAAGCTCTTGAATGTATTTTTTATTTTATTTGATGAATTCTTCATTTCCAGGATTTTTTTTTCTTTTTTATTAATGATATCTGTTTGGCAAATTTCTCCTTCATATCCTGATTATTTTTCTAATTTCTTTGAGTTATTTATCTAGGTTCTCTAAACTTATTTAATATCATTATTTTGAATTCCTTTTTTTGTCATTTCACAGGTTTTGTTTTCATTGACACCTGTTGCTGGAAAATTATTGTATCTTTTAGGCAGTTTTCTTGCATTTCCTTCTTTCTTGTGTTCTTTTATCAATATCTGTTTACCATCAATATCTGGTAAAACAATCTCTTATTCTCATTTTTTTAGATTTTCTTTCCTAGAAGAGGACTTTTTCTTGAACATGTATCTGTGATGTTGGTGCTTTGGCTTTGATTCTAGATGTGTACATAACTACAGTCTTTGTGTAATTAATTTCTTTTACAGCATCAGTGATGTCTGTGGTTTCCTCTGTGGCTTTGGATGAGCTTGTTAATTTCGTAAAGTTTTATTGGGGATCAGGATGCCCAATCAGCTTGTCCTTGGGTGCCAGTGGTGGTAGTAGTGGGCCACATGTGACTTTCCTTGGCCCCCATGGTGGTGGATGCTGACACTAGTATTAGTGGGTCCAAGAAGGCTGATTCCTGGGGCTTCAGGTGGCTTGCTAGGGTGCCAGCAGTGGTAGTGGTGGGCTCTGTGGGTAAGTGGATCCTTGGCTCTCTGTGCAGTAGGCATGGTATGGGCAATGATAGTAGCAGTGATGGGACAACCTGATGGCTCCCAGGTGGACTGTGCTGGTATTGGTAATGGCTATGAAGGGCTGGGTGGGCCAGGCCTTAGTCCTGCAGGTGGCACATGTGGGTGAGTGCCAGCTGTGGTGGTAGCAGCAAGCTGAGTGGGCTCCCCTCCGGCCCCTGGGAGAAGTGTGCCAGTGGTGTTAGATAGGGTAAGGTGATTCTCAGCCTCCCAGGTGGAGTATGGGTGCTGGAGCTGGGGGTCCTGTCCTTGTTCTCCCTGGTGGTGCATATAGGCAGTGGCTATGGTGGCTAGGGGCAAGGTGATCTCCAGGCCCCAGCAGAGGCTTCGTGTGTGGAAAGGATCCTGCTTTGGGGGCTTGTGTAAATTTGCTGAGAAGGGTGGCATTTCTGTCTGTGGCAGTAGCAATAGGTAGGTGGCTGGGGAGTGTGCGCATCGGCCCCAGGAAATAGCAATTGCAGTAGTGGCTGGGGCAGCCTATCCTTAGGGTGCATGCAAATAGTAGGTGGTGCAGCTGTCAGTGGCTTGTGCTTTGCCCTGGTGGCAGCAGGCAGTAGCAGCAACAGATGTGGGCAGGGAGGCCTAACTTCAGGGTGTGTGCAGATGTTCCGTGGCTCCACTACTGGGTGTGGCTCCACTACTGGGTGTGGCCACATCCCTGCCAGTGGCTCACACTTTGGCCCATTCATACTTCAACTACAGCCTTTCTTTAGAACTTTCTCATGTTTTCAAACTGAAACCCTGCACCTGTAAAACAATAAATTTCCATTCTCTTTTCTCTCAACCCTGGCAACCACCATTCTATTTTTTGTCTGTATGAAATTAACTACACTAAGTACCCTATATAAGTGGAATCTTAACAGTATTTGTCTTTTATGTTTGGCTTTTTCACTGAGCATAATGTTTTCACTGCACATGTCAGAATTTCCTTCCTTTTCAAGACTAAATAATACTGTACTGTATATGTTACCACATTTTGCTTATCCATTCATTTGTTGATGACACTTGGTCTACTTATCCCTTTTGGCTATTTTGAATGAACTGCTATGAACATAAGTGTACAAATATCTCTTGAAGATCTGTTTTCAGTTTTTTGGGGGTATATACACAGATGTGAAATTGCTGGATCATTTGTTAATTCTATGTTTAATTTTTTAGGAACCTCCATACTGTTTACACAGCAGCTGTACCATTTTACATTCCCACCAGCAGTGCACAAGTGTTTCGGTTTCTCCACATAGGAGGTAGGTACTATTTGTCTTTCAGAGTTACAGAAGAAGGAGGGAAGCACAGAGAGGTTAAGAGAGCTTACATAGCTAATGTGCAGATCTCAATTTCAATGTGCCAGCCTGACTTCAGAACCTTACCTCCTATTACATATAGGTAGGATGAGGCACAGAGTGTCTAAGGGGTATGGTTGTAGATTCCTGCCTAATAATGTCAGAGCCAAGATGCAAAGTCTGTCTTCAGAGTTCATATTGTGAATGACTTGTAGAGTCTACTTTTTTTTTTAAATAAAAGTGCTCTTTAAAAAATTAATCAATCCTTGAATTTTTTTTTTTTTTTTTTTTTAAGACCGAGTCTCACTCCATTGCCCAGGCTTGAGTGCCAAGACCTCCCCCTAGCTCACAGCAACCTCAAACTCCTGAGCTCAAGTGATCCTCCTGCCTCAGCCTCCTGAATAGCTGGGACTACAGGCACCTGCCATAATGCCTGGCTGATTTTTCCATTTCCGATAGAGTTGGGGGTCTCGCTTTTTTTTTTTTTCCTAATTTTTGAGACAGAGTCTCACTCTGTTGCCCTGGATAGACTGCCCTGGTGTCATAGCTCACTGCAACCTCAAATTCTTGGACTTAAGCTATCCTCCTGCCCCAGCCTCTTGAGTAGTTGGGACTATAGACACCTGTCACGATGCCTGACTAATTTTTTCATTTTAAGCAGAGCCAGGGTCTTGCTCTTGCTGAGATTAGTCTCGAATTCCTGAGCTCAGGCGAACTACCCTCCTCAGCCTCCCAGAGTGCTAGGATTACAGGTGTTAGCCATCACACCCAGCCAGGGTCTTGTTCTTGTTCAGGCTAGTCATGAACACCTGAGCTTAGGTGATTGCCCACCTTGGCCTTTCTAAGTGCTAGGATTACAGGCATCAGGCACCATGCCCAGTCAATCTTTGAACTTTTTTTTATAGCTTTTGCCTGCTTTTTTAAATTTGTGCTTTATAATATTCTTGTTATTCAAGATTTTATCCTTTAAAATGTCTACAATATGTTTGATTTTCTTTTTAAGTTTCTTGGGTAAAATTTTTCCTTTAAATTTTTGGAGTAAATATGCATTGATTCTAGTGGAGTTTTGTAAAACATCTCTGCTGTACCATTTCCATTAGAAGTTTGCTTTCAAATAAAACCAAGCAACAGTTTCTAAAGTTGGATTTAAATTGGGGGAAGTCCAGAGGGTATTGTTGGTAAACACTAAGGATTTTTTTCTAATTAGATAAAGTGAATTTTCCAGCTTTATCAACAGAGGAGCAACAGCTCAGAAACTTATCTGTTTGCCAATACACTTTTTGTTAAAAGGGTGTGTATTTTCCTTCAAAGAGTCAGAACAGGGCTGCATAGTGCTTTGAAAATAGCTCTTTACTCTGGGTGACACTGGCTTAGCTGGACCATGTCACACCTGTTTCACGCCTCTCACATTGCCAGGGAGAGGTGCCCCCCGAAAGTACACACTCAGGGGCCTTTTGGACGCTGCCTTATCAGAGTTGCTTGTTTTTTCTTTTTTTTTTTTTGAGACAGAGCCTCAAGCTGTTCCCCTGGGTGGAGTGCTGTGGCATCACAGCTCACAGCAACCTCCAACTCCTGGGCTTAAGCGAGTCTCCTGCTTCAGCCTCCCAAGTAGCTGGGACCACAGGCACCTGCCACAAAGCCCAGCTATTTTTTTTTTTTTTTGGTTGCAGCCATCATTGTTGTTTGGTGGGCCCGGGCTGGATTTGAACCTGCCACCTTAGGTGTATGTGGCTGGCGCCTTAGCCACTTGAGCCACAGGCACTGAGCCCAGAGTTGCCTGTTAATAGGGAGGGGTAGCCTGGGTATGTTTGGTCCTCAGCTCGTCTTCCTGGGTTGGGAGTTAAGTGGCTTGTACAGTCCACCATCTCAGCTGGGCATTAGCTTCTGTTCCAGTATATCAAGGGCTTATACTCATGTTTAGATGAACTCTCTGCTCTGGAAGGTGTCTTTGAATAATCTAATTCCGTGGTTCTTGGCCCTGACTATACACTATACTCTGCCCCGGGGAGCTTTAAAAATCAATGATGCTGGAGTTCCATCTCCAGGGATTCTAATGTAGCTGATCTGATGTGTCCCTGGGCCACTGGGAATTTCAGAAAGTTTTCAAGATGATTCAACATGTGGGACAATTTCTTTTTAACATATTGTTCTTTTGGTCCTAATTAAGGTTCTTACCATCACAACAAGATACAAAAATTTTCTTTTTCTCAGAGTGTCCTTATTACCTGAGATTGCAGGTAGTATTCATATTTCTCAGATATTAAGGGAATCTCTTCTGTTTTGTTTATTTGTATGGATATTTGTAAGATTTAGTACTGGTAGAAGACAGAGTTAGTTTATCTCTGCAGAACCTTGCATTTAGGAATGCAGAGGGTCAGCTATTTGCTTGCTGGGATTTCAGTGCAAGCTCCAGCTTACTTTCTGGCTTTGATGGCAGTTTCATTTTGTAAACTAAAGCCTGTGTTGACATTTGTGCTGATATTTCTCATAGTTCCTGAAGACTTCTCATTTAGACCCTCACCTCCCCAGGTGTATGTAGTATAGTGCCTTTTATAACCTTGTGTATTAAAACACTTAGCTCTGCCATTAAGTTAGAAAATCAGGGTGCATCTTTGAGTAAACCACATGGTCAATGTGGGGGTTCTTTGGCTCTTTGCAGTGCTTTGTCTAAGCCTCTCCTGGGCCCTCAGAGTTTTTTTTTTTAAAGACACAGATGTGTTTGGCATAGTCTCCTTTTCTATAGCAGCAGCAGCAGCTCTATAGGACTGTGGCTTTAAGGTTATTTGGTTGAAAGTTCATCTAAGTTTGGGGATACGATTTAGTGTCTGGGGGAAACAAGTGTTCTCTTGGCTTTGATTTTGTTTTTAAAATGCATATTTAGATGTAAAATTAAAAAATCATTTTTATTATTTTTATTTTTTTATGAGTTGTCTGTCAGTAGTTGGAGCAGAAAGGATGTGTGATCTGTGGTGTCTTTCCTGCTGTGCATTTTCACTTTCACAGCCTTCACTTAAGGGCAGAAAACGATTGAGTTACTCTGGTAGATGAGGATAAGGGCTTCCCTTTCTCTAAAACCTTTTTGATTCAGGCAGAGCAAAGATAAACGTATGTCTGTGTGTGTGTCTTTGTGTGCATATACTATCAGTGATGTTTTATCTATTTTCACGTGTAGCTGCTGATTCCGAGTGACGTAGTGGACATTCCCTCTTACCTTTGACTTATAAGAAGGGCTTAGAACATCTGTTTCTGATCTTCCTTGGTTTTTCAAAGAGAAGCCCATTTGAGTTCCTATGGCATTCCTATGTAGATAATTTCATAACAGTTGTGGGGACTTGGAATGTAGCTCCCTCCTTGGTGCAGATTTTTCCCTTTAGTTAATTATTGAGGTGGCAGGTGTGTGTGTGGTGGGGGGTGGGGCAGAGGGCCCTGTTAGATAAGAGAGACAGATTGCTTAGATGACAGGTGGGGCATCTGGTCATTTCTGAAGACTTGCTCCTCAAAAAGGGAACTGTCAGGGGCTCTTGGATTGGTTGGTATGACTTTTCTAGGCTCTATAACTATCCCATCTTCTTCTCTGTGGTTATTCCCTGTTTGTTGACCTCCAGCAGCTGGTTAGTTATACATGCATATATGTCATTAAGAAAAGGTCACTGGTTATAGAAACCAGGCACTTAATTTTCTGAAACCTTAAGTTGGTTTTTAACATTCTGGGAGTTTGAAATGAAAATGGCAGGAAGGTAACAGCAAATTCTCTTTAAAACCCCAACCTCCAACCCATTGTTTTTCAGAGGTAGCTCTGCCAACCCCTCCTCTTATCCCCATCAAACCCCACCCCAACTCCTGGGTTTTTCAGAGCCAGCATCATTTCTAAGGGAAACAATTTAGAAATCATTCCCTTTTGTCAAAGATAGTTTACATTTTCTTCATAAAGGATTTATAGAGTTAAATATTATTTTAGGGTAAGTTGGGGAGGAACAACTAAGACAAAATATATATATATATATATATATACACACACATTTTTTTTGTAGAGTTCATAAACATTCCAGTTTTATTGAATGATGATAAATTATTGGACTTCACAACAGTAGTGTCAGATGGTTTTGTGAACTATCTCTTCCATCTCTGGGAAAACAAAGATGAATACAACTTGGTGTCAAACCTCTAAGAACTTCCCAAGGAGCTCCTTATGCGGTCAGCCATTTATCTACTTAGCCATGTACTTTTCCACGGTTACCAGTCACACCCCGTCTACCCTCCTCATCACTCACAGACTCCAGGTGACAGTCTTCCTACCTCTTGGCACATTTCCACTTTGGAACATTCCTCGGGAGCTTCTCTTCTCCAAATGTGGTCCTGGGAACCCCAGAATCTCAGGTCTTACCCAGTCTTGTTTAACAAGAGCTCCAGGTGACTCTGTCTGTAGAGTGTGTTCAGATACAGATTCTATTTTACAAAGTGTGGGTGGGGACTGAGATTCTGATTTCCAGTGGGCTTGTAGATAGTGCTGATGCGGCTCTGTGAACCATGCAGTGGATAGCAGGGCTCATATCTCCCTAGTGTCAGAGAGTAGCAGAACTGTCTGGGTTATGGGATGATATTGGATGACATAGGCTAACCAAGTACCTTTGGCCTCAGAGAATTGAAGTTAAAAACAAAATACCTGGTTCCTATGCACTAGGACAGTTCTCAGAACTTTACTAAAACACTGATTCCTTTACCCAGTCTTAGGACATAGACACTGTTATTATCTCTTTCACAGATAGGGGGTGCAAGTTACAGACAGGTTAATTAGTTTGATCAATGTCACATGGATTTACAAATGCAAGGGGAGGTCTCTTAACCCAGGCAGTGTGCCTCAGTACCCAAGCAAGTCGGATCATGGTTCTGAAATGAGGGTGCCTTGGTTTGGGCACTGGAGTGGTTCCAGAAGCAAGCTGGGTTCAGGAGTGCGGACAGTATAAGGAAGGCTTGGCAACAGAGAGTGGGGTTGTGCTATTTATGTACAAGGAATGGGGCTATGGAGTAAGAAGACACACAGGGCCCCAGCTGCTGAGGAATGTGAGCGTATACATAGCAAATTTTTACTAAGTATTAATAAGGACTGGGTGCTGGGTTTACATTTGTTATTTCAGTTAAGCCTTATAATGATCCTGTGGTGCGGGCATACATTTTTTAGAGAAGGAAACTGAAGTTCAGAAAGGTCAAGTAATTTTCCCCAGGTCACACTGGGAGCAGAGCAATGTAACTTGAATTTTAAGTCAATACTGTCTGATTTCAGAACCTGTATCTGGAATTTCTTTGCCTTGCTGCCTCCCTGGGCAAGGACTTAGAGGGGAAATTAAGGTATAGAAGAGAGATAATAAGGTTGGGCTTGGTGGCTCATGTCTGTAATCCAAGCACTCTGGGAGACCAAGGTGGGTGGATTGCTTGAGTTCACAAGTTCGAGATCAGCCTGAGCAAGAGCAAGACCCCATCTCCACTAAAAATAGAAAAACTGAGGCAAGAGGATGGCTTGAGTCCAAGTTGGAAATTGCTGTGAACTATGACGCCATGACACTCTACCCAGAGTCGACAATTTGCGACTCTGTCTCAAAAAAAAAAGAGAGAGAGAGCGATAATAAGGACTTGGTCATTAACACTAGGGTATAAAGACCTCTGAGGAACTGAGGGTGAACACAAAAGAGCAGCACCTGCGACTGACTGATTAAAAACCAACCTGGAGCTTCCTAATGTCTCCCTGGGTAGGGCTGGTCCCTGGGGTGGGCATAGGGCTGAAACTGCCTGTAAGATTAGATGGCGGGAAGGTGAAGTCAGTTTCCACCTGTTGGTTAATGTTTGTTAGGACTGAGCACACATGCTGACCTCCCGTGTCTTCACCCCTACCTCAGTGAGGGAGAGCCCAGTGCTGTTCTCCCCTTGACTCCTGTTTCTTAGACACACACGTGTGTGTGTGTGTGTGTCGCAATGCCGCCTGTGCTCCAGTCCTCACTGGAGTGAAGCTTGCTTCTGCCTTCCTCCCCTATCTTTGTGATTATTGCATTTCTTGCCACAGATGTTTCTTATTCCTTCTAAAGTGAAAACCTGGGCTCGTTACTTTAACCAAATGATTGTACAGCCCTGTGTGACCCCATATACATTTTTTAAATGGATAACTAAACTGACAGCACATAAAGCGTGCCTGGGGAGTACTCAACCTCACGATGCTCGCAATGAAGGGAACTGACTGGGTTAGCAGATGGACACTGCTCGTTTTTTTGTTTTTTGGCGGTCATTGACAAGTACACAGCACCTCCAGGTGGCTCTCTGTGACCTGCTTTGTGTGGCATGCCATGGCATGCTGATGCCCCTCCTCCTCCCTGGGCAAGATAGCAGGCTGCATGGTCTGGTGCGGACCCTTGGCTCTTTGTCCATAAGGTCAAAGCTGTGCGTGCCATGTTAAAATAAAAGAATATCTTTTAATTATACAAAGCTTAGAAATGAGAGGAAAAGACACCCATATTCTCCAAGGTTATCAGTTTTTAAACTTTGTTTGCATGGTTTTTCATAGTTCCGTTTGTTTGTATGTGAATACCCCCTCATTCTGCTGCATGACCTTCATAGGTACCATTTTAAGGGTTGCATAATCTGTTGTGATGCTACATCATCAATTATTTAATTCTGTTGTTAACATTGTACGTTTCTTCTAACTTTTCACCATTATTAATGACAGTGTGAGATGTACTTTTGTGCAAGTAGTCATTTCCACATTTTGAATTAGTTCTTATGATAGAGTCCCAGAAGTGGCCTTATTGGGTCAAAGAGTATGAACATTTTTATGGTTTCTAAAGCATATGGCTAGATTGCTTTATAGAAGAGCAGCACTGTGTGCTCATGTGTGCTCATTGGTGTGTTTATAAGACCCATTGGTGCATATGTGTATTTATTTAAGCCCAATGATACCATGGATTTTCTTTGCTAATAGGAATGTGAAATCTAATGTCAATATAATAGTCATCCAGTTCAGTGTTTAGTAGAGGAGTGTGTTAAATATGAAATAAATTCAGTATGGACATTTCCTATTTCCTGGGAATTTGGACTTTCTGGGAAGTTGGCAAAAGTGAATTGACAATAACATTCAGCTGTTGTGACTAGACTCAGTGGCTTACAACTTTTGGGGAACACTCAATGGTTTTGAGGTGAAGATGGAAGTCAAACAAGGTTGGTGGGACACATGGGGAGAGCATTGGAAGTAGCTGGCATGTGGGGGGAGTGCCTTACCAGGCTGCACAAGTCACTTCACCTCATCTGATAAGGATGGTCTTTTGGGTGCTGAATGAAGTGCTTGTTTTGAGAAGGGTTTTGAAGTCTTACCCAGGCTTAGTTGGAAAGGTGCTGTGATTACTTAGTAATTTGTTTTAGATCTTTGACATTGCAATTTTCTTCAATTCATTGTCTTTCCATTTGGATTGTGAACGTTAAGTACCTTCAAGTAGGACTATACTGTTTTTTTTTTTTAACAGACAGTCTCATTTTATCGACCTTGGTAGAGTACTGTGGCATCACAGCTCACAGCAACCTCAAACTCCTGGGCTTAGATGATTCTCTTGCCTCAGCCTCCCTAGTAGCTGGGACTACAGGTGCCCACCACAATGCCCAGATATTTTTTGTTGCAGTTTGTTCTGGGCCGGGTTCGAACCCGCCACCTTCAGTATATGAGGCTGGTGCCCTACCTACTGAGCCACAGGTGCTGCCCAGGACTATACTTTTTAAAATTATTAAGTTTTCTACTTATTCCCTAAAGTTTTTTATATACGATATATGTATTTGTGTCTCCTGATTAATTAAATGAGTGAATGAATGATTGAGATTCACTCATGGTGCAAGCATTCTGCCAAAGCCCTGTGGTTAAGTAAATAGGAACCCCAGTTCTTGTGAAACCTCTAGCAGGCTTCACAGCATTTGCAAAGTAAGAGGAAATTTCAGCTGAAATTTAGGAACAGTAATACCAGAAAAGACCTTTGACTCATCTGTATAACTTCCCAAATCATTTATGAGACTTCCTTGTTTTACA
Organism: Galago senegalensis; assembly: GCA_963575145.1. Classification (NCBI taxonomy): domain Eukaryota; kingdom Metazoa; phylum Chordata; class Mammalia; order Primates; family Galagidae; genus Galago; species Galago senegalensis. Next base: position 23,079 of record CAUYTI010162068.1, on the reverse strand, counting down.
AAGGAGAAAACTGAGCCCCTTCAGGGTGTCTTCCCCAAGGTCACACAGATGGTAGGTGACTGGGAACTCCAGACTGGGTCTCTTGATTCCTGGTCTAGTATCCTTTTCACTATACCATGTTGGGAGAACTAGAGGTGCTTGTTTTACTCACCCCTTCGATGTGACTAATTTTTATACATAGTCCTAGAATGTTTATATCCCTTAAACACTCCTGAGTGTGTTCAGCGTAAGCCACTTTCTTCCTTGGATAGCACAAAAATAATCTAGTTGATCCTACCAGTGGACAGGATGATTTTTCTCTTCTTCCTTACTGAACTAGCTCCATACTGTTTACTGTACAAATAACCTAACAACATTCAGTACAATAACCAGGTAATATGGTTACACAGTAAAAAGGAGTTAATGGTCTTAGTGACCTGCTTATTTTGCTATAGCATGCTGAGGAAGCCACCTTCTGACTTTGTTTGGTCTTGAAGGGATTAACATTTTTCCCATGATGGAAATATAAGATGAAAAACTTAGAATATATGTATAAATTGAAATAGTAAATTGGCCCAGGGCTCCTCTAACCGAGTACAGTCTACATATAATATTGTAAATTTTCTTTCATTCTTTTTTTCTATATATAACTTATGTGGTTATAATCAGACTGTTTATGAAAATTTTGCATTTTTAAAATGAATACATTATTAAAATTTGCTATTATGTAATTTCCTTTACAGAAGGTTCATTTTTCAATAGAAGACATTTATGAAAATCTTCACTTGTCCTTTCTGCATCTGGGCCAGTGGCCCAGTCTTTTTCCATCAGTGGGATGTCAGTGGGTAGCAACACTCCTCGTTAGTAATTGTGACTAATGGAGCAGGTGTCTCTTCAGTCAGCAGCGGCCAGGACCTGTCTTTCATTTGAGGGTCATTGATCTGAATTTTCCTATGTTTTCTCAATTGTAAATTGTCCTCTAGCAAGCTTTGTGTGCGTGAAGCTTCGTACCTATTTAGGATTAGATCTTTAGGATACTTCCCTAGAGTAGAATTGCTATCCAAAAAAGGGGAAACATTTTGATATTTTGTAAGCTTGTGCACACAAACAGAATTTATGTCATACATATTATTTCCCACAAACTGATGCTAGTAATGTCAAATATATGAAACTAAGGATACATTACAAATAATATTGGGTATTATTGCTGTTTTATCTTTAACTTGATAGGTAAAACATGGCATCATTTCGAATTTCTTCATTTAGTAGTGAATTTAAGTATTTCAGCACATATTTATTAGCTACTTAATTTCCCATTTTATAAGTTATTTCTTCATCTTGGCTTTGAAGTTGTTGCGGGGGGGAAGGGGTGGCACCTGTTGGCACCTTGGTGGGCTGGTATCAAGTGGACTACACTTTGGGTAGCCTTGACTGAGACTATAGGTCTATCACTAACAGCATGTTGAGTTCTTTCTGTGGACCAAGCAGTGGTGTGTTGCTAACAGTTGTGTTATTTGGGCTGCTGTAACAAAGTATTATAAACTAGGTGATTTACAAATAACAGAAACTTATTTCTCCTAGCCCTGAAGGCTGGGAAACCCAAGGTGAAGTCACCAACAGATATGATGTTTGGTGAGAGCTTTCTGGTTTGTAGAATTACAGAATCTTCTGAGTGTTTATTATAGATTTATGTAATACAAACATTCACCGACAAACCAAATTTAGGTACATAAAGCTCCTTGATTTCTAATTAAGTTTTTCATATATGTGCAATGTCTGAAACGTATAGATAACTAACTGGGGGCCAACTTCTACAATTGATTCAGATTATGAATGAAACTGTAGTCCTTCTCAGTGTGCCTTTAATTCACAAGGATGGCATTTTCTTTTCTTTTTTTTTGAGACAGAGTCTTACTTTATTGCCCTCGGTAGAGTGCTATGGCATCGCAGCTCACAGCAACCTCCAGCTCTTGGGCTTAGGCAATTCTCCTGCCTCAGCCTCCTGAGTAGCTGGGCCTACAGGCACCCGCCACAACACCTGGCTATTTTTTGTTGCAGTTTGGCCAGGGCTGGGTTTGAACCCACCACCCTCGGTATATTGGGCTGGCACCCTGCTCACTGGGCCAGAGGTGCCACCAAGGTTGGTGTTTTCATTCATAGCATTCGTTTATCCCCAGAAATTAAAGTATAAAAATTCTAGCAAGAATTTCTTCTGGGCTTTGCTTACTAGTAATCTATAAAAAGTCTCGTAACATGCATTTGCATAGTACTTTTTGTATTTCAGAAGCTTTTTTCATACACTCTAAAGCTTCATGTTAATTTTGAGTAGACTGGGAGTTGTTGTTATTATCTGAGGACTTATTGTTTGATATTTTAGGACAACATCGCCAAATTAGAAAAGATTTTTACAGTGGTACAGAATATTAGAGTAAGACAGCAGAGAAAAAAATAGGAATATCAAAGCTTCAAAGATATAGCCCATCTGGGTAAGGCGGTTTATGCCTTGTAATCCTAGCACTTTGGGAGCCTGAGGAGGGAAGATTGCTTGAGGCCAGGAGTTTGAGATTAGCCTGAGCAACATAGTGAGATATTGACTTTACCAAAAATTAAAAAAATTAACTGGGTGTTGTGTCATGCCTGGATGTGACTGTAACTACTTGGGAGGCTGAGGTGGGAGATCATTTGATCCCACAAATTGGAGGCTCCAGTGAGCTATGAGCTATGGTTGTGACCTGGACCTGCTCTTCAGCCTGGGTGACAGAGTGAGATCTTGTCTGTAATTGGAAAAACAAAAAGATTATCCTATCTTTGGCCACTAGGCATGTGCCCATTGAAGAGGGTTTTGAAAAGTTGGGTTATTTTATTCCTATGATGTGCCAGAAAGTGTCAGGCTCTCAATTCTTGCCTTCTCTTCTGGGCTTTTGTTCTGTGAAGATGAGTTTTTCTTTCTCTTTTTCTTATTTTTTGAGACAGAGTCTCATTCTGCTGCCTTCACTAGAGTGCCATGGCTTTATAGCTCATAGCAACCTCAAGTTCTAGGGCTCAAGCAATCCTCTTGCCTCAGTTTTACTATTTTTAGTGGAGACAGGGTCTTGCTGTTGCTCAGGCTGGTCTCGAACTCCTGAGCTCAAGCAATCCACCCGCCTCGGCCTCCCAGGGTGCTAGGATTATAGGTGTGAGCCATCATGGGTGACCTAAACATGAGATTTTCAAGACCACACTGCCAAGTATTAATTTCAAGGGGTCGTAACCTGGACTCAAATAAAAATTTGAGTGCCCACTATGTATAAGTACATAATGTATTAAGTGCCGGAGACCCAGTGTTGGACAACAGAGCACAGTCCCTTTCATCAGGAGTTTATGTCTGATCTGGTGCTTCTTGTTTGGGATTCATGGTCAACAAGGTGGACGATGTTTCTGTTCTCAGAAAACGTGGTGTCTAATGGGGATGCTATAAAGTGGACCGACAGTCCCAACACCTTGGGTTCAGTGCTATTACAGGGGAAGTGCAAATTGCCAGGAAGCCCCCAGGTGTGACCTCTAACCCAGATTTGAGGATCCTGGGATGGGGGTGTGTGTGTATGCTTATTTGGATGATAATGGTAGTGCCAAGCAAACTAATCAGCAAAGTACAACCAACCAGCCCCTAAAACAAACTTCGTTGTTTACATAGGTAGTGGTTTATTAAAGGATCAGCAGATAATGTTTTTTTAAGGATCATCTAAATCTGATGTTTGGTATTTACCTGCCCTTTGTCGTCAGGCTGGGATGTGCCACAAAGTCCTTTATACAGACTGTTGAGGGCCGCCCATCCCCAGAGACATGATCATCAGTTAGTTCTTGTTTCCCAGTCACTTCTAAGTTACTTCTGGGTTTATACATTGCTCTTTAGCTTATCCTTGAAATGCTTACTGGATAAAGGCCAGTTGGTACAGGCCCATACTTTATCATTTTAGCTGATTCCCAGCTGTATTCACTAATTACACATAATGTATACAATGCAAATCTCCATATCATGCCATTTAATTTGTGTTTTCCTTGGTAACTCAACTGGGTTTTCTCCCAGTAGGCAAGTTTTATTAGGGACATTTTTCAGAACTTCCTCTAAGTTGAATTGAGCTATGCTGGGAAGTAGAAGTGTACAAGCCTTAACGGAGAGGAGTGTTCAGGGGATGGGTACAGCCTCGGCAAAACCTTGATCCATGAAAGCATGAGAAAGTATTTAAAAAAAAGGAAAATGGTCCAGGTAAGTGGTTCGTGTGGTGGGGAAGTAATATGTTAGTCCAGAGAAGTAAATAGTCATTGGTTCTCAAATTTTGCCGGACAATGAAACCACCTGGGAATTAAAAAAATTAATTAAAAAATACTGATGTATGGTTCTCACCCCTAGACATTGTGACATAATTGGTATGGTGTGTACCAGGGCTTTGGGAATTGTAAAAGCTTCCCAGATTACAAAGAAAATTTGGGAACCTCTGAACCAATTTACCAAGGGTCTTATACATTATATTAAAACAATGGATTTCGTGTAGAGATTGATGGCGTTGAGGAACCACTGAAAGACTTTAACCAGCAGATCTTTAAATTAGGTTAGATGATTCAGATTGATTTGGAGGGAAGGGATTGAGGAATCTTAAGATTGGAGGCAGCGAAACCAGTTAAGAGTCTCTGAAGTTAAAGATGGCCCTATGGAGGGAATGCCAGGAGAGATGGAAAGAGGTAGAGAGGCCCCTGAAGAGATGGCTTCAGCAGAACTTGGGATGGGGGGGGTAGAGTGTGATGGATGAGATGGGCATGTGGGGCAGGGACAAATTGAGCTGAGGTGGGTGGGAGCTGGAGAAAAGGGATGATGGGCTGGGGATCACCATACTAGCTCTGCTGAGCTATGGGCAGAGCTGATTTCTCCCTTCAAGAACTAGCTGAGCAGATCCATCAGCTCTTTGTGATAAAGTACCTGTCTGCTTTCTCCCAGGCAGAGGTGGTACCTGTTCCTCCTTGGTTTGAGTGGGTGTTTTTCTCAAATGATCAATCATCTTGTACATCTCATTTGTATGAGAGATTGTAACCTTATTTAAGGGGGATTCTCTTCACACTCGTCATCCATGGAAGTGTTGATGGATGAGGGATTGCCATTGGCTTAGTGGCTTCTAAACAACCTCATTTCCCTTTCACGAAGAATGAGTGGTAGTTGGGAAAATACAGATTTCATTACTTTTTCATATAATTGAATTGAAAATTTATGTCACATTTATCTGAATAGTTTTGGGGAAAATGTGAAGCAAGTTTGATAGAACAATCTGGAGTTTTTTGAGAAAGAAATACAACCTGTGTATAAAAAGTTCAAGTGTTCTATTTTAAGAAATCCAATATACAAAAATCCGAATTTACAAAGCAGGTACATTCTAAGTAGAGGTAATCGGTGGTTGATGATTTTGATAATAGATTCTTGGATTTGTGAAAAGATGTCTTTTAAGAATTTTTTTTTTTTTTTTTTTTGAGACAGAGTCGTAAGCTGTTGCCCTGGGTAGAGTGCCGTGGTGCCATAACTCACAGCAACCTCCAACTCGGGCTCAAGCAATCCTCTTACCTCAGTTTTTCTATTCTTAGTAGAGACAGAGTTTCGCTTTTGCTCAGGCTGGTCTCAAACTCTTGAGCCAAGCAATCCACCTGCCTTGCCCTCCCAGAGTGCTAGGATTATAGGTGTGAGCCCTTTTGGGATCTTCTGTAAAGTAAGGTTTCTGTGTTCTTTAAGTGATTTGGATTTCAGAAATAATCTTTTGGAATAAGTAACAGTCTATCTGGGTGTTATATAATCTACTGGACAAGCATTATATAATCTAATGGACAAGCATTAGGAAGGTTTAAGATGGCTTTGACCTCACAGCATACTGGATAAAGTCAGACAAAGAAAGTCTTCCCTTGTATATACACTGACCTTTCTCCATTCTTGTGGCTTTAAAGTTTTCCCATCTTCTTCCTTGCATGGAGTGCCTGCAGGCCCCCATAATGAAATCAAAACTCTATGTGTCACATTTTGGTTTGTTGCCATAAATATGCTTCTAATGTCATAAATTACATGTAATAAAATTCACTATAGGTTTACCTAGGTAAATGAATTAAGTTTGAAGCCAGGAAACTGAAAATCAGTGATCACAAGGGAAAATGGGAAGTTCATTTGATGGTTAAAAAAAAAAGGGGAGCAAAGAGAAATTATCAAAATAAACTCTGAAAAAAAATCCCACAATCTGAAAAACAGCAAGACTTCAATATTAAATATTTGCAATGGAGTAATATCTTTCCTCCACCTTTCAAAGAAAGAATAATGGGATATCAGTAATACTATATGTATTTCCCAAAGCACCAAAATCTACTCTTGCCAACATATTATTTTGAAAGTAATTTTTTTGTTTGTTTTATTTCTAAAGGGTAGATTGATTTTTGGGAGTGGGGGTGAGAAGAGAGGAACATAAGACACCAGAATAGCTAACATTTGTGATAGCCTGGTTATAAATGCATGTTCAGAGGCAAATGACCGTGATAAACTACCATCTAGGAAACCGCTTTATTTAAATGAAGTAATTTCCCTCCTGCTACCTTACAGGGCGTCAGCAAATGAGCCATGCGTGAGGAAGAGAGAAGCATCTTCTGCTGGTGCTCACTCTGTCATCTGGCAAGGGCTTCATTATGGAGAGGGGTGCTGATGGCCAGCCAGACGCTTAACTGGCAATCTTAACTGACTATGGAGCCATATCCATGTTGGCTGACATCTAGTTTTAGAAGTTATTTATAAGAAAAAGGATCTGTGTAATCAAAACAGCCAGGGAAATTTTAAATGTCAGATGTGTACTAGGAAAGATTGACGTAGGGTGACTAGCACTGTTAGAGAGATTAGAAACTTCTCGAAACATTTGTATACGCTGAATATATTTTTCCTGTGTGTAAATAGTAATTTCAAACAGCATGTTATAAGGAAGCAAATTGAAAGCTACATTTTGCAGGTTATGAACACTATAAACGTGGAAGACTATGAAATTACTAAACAACACATTAATAAGCCCAAAATTGTAATGCAACAACATGTAAAGAGCTTGGAAGTCTTACTTCCTCTCTTTGCAGTAAGAAGGAAAAAAAAAACTGAACAAACTGAAAATCGGTGATTCTGTTTAGACTCATTGGAGATCTGAGGTCACTGGGTAAACGGCTGCCCTAAGAAATGGAGAGGCGAAACCTGGAATCACAATTTACTACAAGTCCAGGGGCGGAACTCCCCTGCACCCCCCTACCAGTAGGAACGGTTAAGCTGTAAATGATGGCTTTACATCACGGGAGGTCAGTGTGCCAGAGTTAAAGACTCTGGGAGCCCAGGGTTAGGCGAACCTCTAGGAATCCTAACAGCCGCTTCCAATACCCCCTTCCAGTTTCTGCCAGTGGGAGGAGGAAAGCAACTGTTTTGAAATATACCCCGGAGCATTCTGTTTTCCTTAACAAAAGCCTGCCCTCAGAAGAAGCTATTTATTTACCAAAGCCTAAGTGGCTTAGACCAAGAGCCTAATTGCTCTGAGTGATGGAAAATACAACTTGAGCCTTAATGTCTCTTAGGGTAGGGGGATAAAGCTGATACCCACTTTTGAAGATCACAGCCCAGGGTCACAGGCTACTAAAAGACCAAGAACTAACTACTCATGGGACTGTAGAGGGCTTCCTCTCCCCTCGTATTTTACTTCCACATAGTAATAAGGGATTACAGCTAAAAGAAGTAATAGGCCCAGAGGAGACAAAAACAGGGCCAGTACAGGGAATGCTAGCCTTACACCTACAGTTACAGCACACGGCCTAAATCCTAGCCAAATAAACGTAAAAGCTCATAACAAAAGTCCATTTCTTTTGTTTCTTTTACATAATACATCATTTTTAGTATTCAACAGAAAATCCCAACACATTCCAAAAGGCGCAAAGTACAATCTGAAGGGAGCAAATATGAGATCCCAAGTCAGATATAGTAGAGATTTTTGAATGATCAGGCCAGAAATTTAAAATAACCAGAATTGATATGCTAAGGGATCTGATGGAGAAAGTGGTCAGCATGCTAGCACAAATGGGTAATGTAAGCCGAGAGATGGAAACTGCACAAACTCAGAGTTAGTGCTAGTAATCAACAGCACTGTAACAGGAATGAAGAATGCCTCTGGGCTCAGCAGTAGATTGGACACAACCAAGAAGTCGGCAAGCTTGAAGGTACCTCTGTACAGACTTTCCAAGCTGAAAACCAAAGGGTAAAAAGAATAAAAAAACTGACACAGAGTAGTCAAGGACTATAGGACAATTACAAAAGGTATAATATATGTGTAATGGGAATACCTCAAAAAGAAGAAATATTTGGAGTAATAAGGGCTGAGAATTTTCCAAAATGAATGACCCCAATGTACAGGTCCAGGTATACAGAGAATAGTATGCAGGCAAATACCCCAAATACACTTAGACATATATTAAAACTGCAAAGCAATCAAAGGCAAAGAGAAAATATTAAAGGAAGCCTTAAGGAAAATCACCTTACCTATAGACGTCTAAGGGTAAGAATTACTATACATCAGACTTCTCTTCAGAAACCATACAAGCAAAAAAGAATAAAGTCATAGAATTCCATATCCAGTGAAATTATCCTTTAAAAGTGAAGAAATAAAGACTCAGACAAATGAAAATTGAGGGAGTATGTCACTAGTAGGTCTTGCCTGTCAAGAAATGTTAACAGAAAGAAATGATAGAGATCGGGACCTCATATCTATGTCAAGAAAGGAGGACTGTTAGAGAAGGAATAAATGAATGGGCTTCACGGTTCTGTCCCCTGGGGTTCTGGTGCCATACCCAGTACCTGGACCCGCCCCCATCCATACTAAATAATATTGACACAGGACATGCAGGTTCTTTTAGCTGCAGTCTCTGCTTTCACGGATAACTGAAATGGACATAGCAGGTTAGTGGGTGGAACAGTAAATGAGGAATGAAAATAGGATGAAAGCTGTCTTTTCTCATATTTTAAGATGCGTTATTAGTGTAGTTAACATCAGGTTATGTGTAGCAGGGCCTCAGGTCATCTCTGCTGGTGAGGAAAACCATATGGACAGCTTAACCGCTTTCAGTATCTTGTGCAAGGGAATATTTTCATTTGCGTCTCATCATGCCAGTTAAATTCTGGCATCATTTTGAGACTATTCACAGTTTGAAGAAAAAAGAATTGAAGGTACTAAGTGTAGACATTATGAGCTCTTAAAAAGTATTACAGCTTTTCAAACTAGAAATGAAAAGGCATTGAAGCATCCTCAGGTTTTCATTTTTAATGAGGTAAATATTAATTGCTGCAACCCAGATAGGTAAAAAGACCTGGGATCCTCACTCCCTCTTTATTTTTTTGAAAAAGAAAAGGGTTGAGGCCAACGTTGAGAAAAGTGCTGAGGATTGTCGCCATCTTTATTTAGTCCATTTCTTGCTATGACCTCATGAGGATCCATTGTTGGGAATTTGAGTCTCCTTTCCAGATCCTTATCTGTGGCTAGCAATTTGGTCCTTTTAACCCAGGAAGCTGACATTTAGTGATCCGAAGGACTTTGACCATAGTGAGTGCTTTTCCTCTTTGGGTTTTTGCCTATTATTTTTTTTTCCCCTCTACTCTTTTTTCTTATTCTTTTAAAATTTTATTCATTTTTCTTTATTTTTTGTCATTCTTTTCTATTTGTTTCTGTTTTTCTTTTTCTTATTTTCTCTTATTTTTTCTCATTTAAAAACTTGTTTTCTCTTTTTTTATTCTTTGATTTTTTAATTCTCACCTTTTATTATCTCCTATTTTATTTTCATTTTTTTATTATTTATTTTTTTCTCCTGATATATTTATTTTTAAATTTAGGTTGGCAGTTAGCATTACCAGTTTCATTAGCAGGTCATATGCAGCTGGGCCTCATGGTCACCTCTGCTGGAAAGGAGACCCACTGCCAGGGCAGCTTCCTCAGGGTGAGGTTGGCGCAGCACATCCTGACTAGGACCAAAGCAGCCATGGAGGTTGTTAACAAGAGTCAGTGGGGCTTCTCCAGCCTCCAGAGACAACCCCCTGAAGTCCAGAGCATGAAGCTCCTGGGTCACCCCAACATTATGAAAACTATTTGAGGGATTGACACCTAGGAAAGACTCTACCTTTGCCAGGGAGTCCACTAGTGGAGGAGAAGGTATTCGATTACCTATTGGACCATGGCTGCTTGAGATTCCACTGGGTAGCGTCTGCTGTGTTAGACTTTCTCCAAAAGGGGTGTCCACAGGGACTTACAGTTGGAGACCCTGCTTGTGGATGCTGACCTCAACACCAAGGTAGTAGTCTTTGGCTTCAGCATTGAGTTCACCATTGACAAATTAGACACTTCTGGGATGGTCCCCCTTATGCTGCCCTGGAACTCTTCCAGGACCAAAAGTGCAATGTCCCTGTCATGGATGTGTGGAGCCAAGGTCACCGGGTCCCTGCCTTTGGTTGGAGAGAACTTTGGGGAGCTGCGAGTGTGGATACTGAGTAGAATATATCACATTCCTTTCTTCATGTTTATAGGGGATACATACCTGGTTAAGAAATTTGTGATCCTCAACCCTAGTGAGAAAAATACTTCAGTGGAAGACCTGAGGGACCTTGGTATAGATACAGGCCCTGAGGAGGACCTAAGGCTTTACACTGAGCTACTCTCTGATTGTTAGGACTCCCTGTCTGAGTTGGTATTGTCCAAGGGCTACACATGGAATGAGATTTAAGACTCTTTGTTGAGCCAAAAGTAAGATGAAGCAGTTCACAGATCTTGGGCTACAAGACAGCCCAGCTGGAAGGCGACCCCATCACCATGAAGCCCCTGCCTTCAGCCCATCCCACCAACAGCGGCGGTCCTTCCTTGTCTGCCAGCCCTTAACCAGCAAAATTGCCTTTCCCACCTTTACTTTGTTTTGTAGCATAGGGAATTGGTGTCTTGGGGAGGGCCAAGAGTCAGGGTAGAAGGCCAGCAGAACTCTTATCTAGCTGGGAGATAGAGACTGCCCCAAGCCCAGCCCCCCTGCATGGCCCTGGGGCCTTGTATACTCACAGCATCAGCAGCAGTGTTGAAGTCCCAGATAGAACCAATTGCTTGCAAGATGTATCCTACAAAGGAAACTTTCTTTGTGCTGGGCAGCTCTGATGGGGACTAGCAGAATTTGCTAGAAGCTGTGATCCCACTTTTTCCCCCCTAGCAACAGTCAAAGCTAGCAGGGGACCACTTGGAGGGAGGTCCTTATCTTCATCTACAGATACCTATGTTTCAGGTGGGCTAGAAAGATAGGGCAGCTCAAAACAGTGGAGCCAATCAGATATTCTGTGTCTGGGCACGAAGATAGAATGAAGGTGGAGAGGTCAGGCTGTGCTCCATGCATTTCACACAGAGCAGGAAGTTCCTGAGCTCCTGGTGCCCATGCACTGGGGTGCAAATGGCTGATGTGGGAGTAGTGCAATAGACACTTGTGTACAGCTTGCCCAGCCCAGAGGACTTGGTGTAGTGGAAGATGGAAGTTGCAAACTGCCTGCTTCTCCCCGTGGGTTCAAATGAAGAGGCTTTCCTTTTTCCAGCACCTCCTGGTTTTGAAATCATCATGGCCAAAAGCACTTAAGTTTAAATCACTTTCAGGAGTCACATGAGGGTTAAAAGGGGAGGTGGCAGGTCCTAGCCGTAGGCCAGTTCGTCTGCCCTGACCTGGGTGAAACTTCAGACCCCAGGCTATTTTTCTTTCTTTTTCTTTTATTTTTGAGACAGCATCCCATTATGTCACCCTTGATAGAGTGCTGTGGCGTCACAGCTCACAGCAACCTCAAACTCTTGGGCTTAAGCAATTCTCTTGCCTCAGCCTGCCTACAGGTGCTCACCACAACACTCGACTATGTTGTTGGTGCCATGGTTGTTTTTTTAGCTGGCCTGGGTCAGATTCGAACCCAGCAGCCTTGGTGTATGTGGCTTGCGCCCTGGGCACTGCCACAGGCTGTTTTTCCTGGAGTGCTTCTCCCCTCCTTGGCTCTTCTCTTCTGTTTTTGGGGAGCAGCAATCGTGGGTGGTAACTGTTGATTTGAGTGTTCTCCCTGATGTTTGTCTTAGAGGATAGAAGGCTGCTACTTCCTTGATTGGTTTGACAAGAATGGTGTTAGCACAGGTAATAGCAATAGCATTTACTCTCAGTCCCAGATTTTCTGTATCATTCCAATCCGTTTCAGCCACACATGCCCATTTAACAGATTGAGAAATGACAGTGGCAAAGGTAAGTAGCCTGTTGAGAGTCGTGGAACTACTAAGTGCAGAGCTCATGCTGTGAGCTGTGATCTCACCCCAATCCTGTTGGCCTCTGTTGTTCACAGGACTCCAAGCTTCTAGAGCCTTGGTGTTGACATCCTTTTGAGGTTGACTGTATTGTCTCTTATGGATAAATTAAAATCTTAGGAGAGATGAGACAGTTGACTGGTTTGTGTGGCACTTTTCAGGGCTCCTTGTGACATAATTTCTCTGTAGTCTTGTAAGTCCTCCTCTCCGTGAATAGGTCACAGTCCTGAAGTACAAATACTGCCTTGAGACTGTGACAGTAGCATGAAGCTTCCAGAGTGTTGGCAACACTGAAGGTGCGTGGAACTATATTTAGCAGGGATGGAGCCTTGCAGGCCCCTTGGAGCACTAGTTGCCCCTGTGGGAGGAGCCTAACCCAGAGCTAACTCTGGAGGGTGGGGGCTGGCAGAGCAGCCTCCCCCTCCCTCTGCCTCATGTCAAAACCTATGAACCAGGTGAATGTGGAGTAATGCTTTCAGGATGACTATCTCTTGAACATTTAAAATTTACTTATTAGGTTGGGTGCAGTGGCTCATGCCTGTAAGCCTAGCACTTTAGGAGGCCGAGGTGGATGGATTGCTTGAGCCCAGGAGTTCAAGACCAGCCTGAACTAGAGCAAGACCTTGTCTGTACTGAGAAAAAGAAAAGCTGGCTGGGCATTGTGGCATCCACCTGTAGTCCCAGCTTCTCAGGAGGCTGAGGCAAGAGGACCATTTGAGCCAAAGAGTTTGAGGTTGTGGTGAGCTATGATGCCATGGTACTCTACCCAGCGTCATAGAGTAAAATAAAACTCTGTCTCCAAAAAAAAAAACAATTGGTTCTTAAACTGGAAGAACCCCTTTTCCTATAGTAATGTTCTTTTATTAATATATAAATTAATTTATCTAAGTAGTTAATATTTTGGCTGCCAAAGGGATGTTAGGAGCTGGATGTGTTTATAATATGTTTAAAAAATATTTATCAAATGTGCTTAGTGGGCAGCTACTACGTTCTTGCCTGGTGCTATAGCTGGAAAGATGAGTAACATATACTTTTTCTTGAGCAGCAAACATACCAATTTAATGTAAGATTCATTCACAAGTATTTATTCAGCACCTATACTTGCTTAATATCAAGGAAGTTATAAAGAAATACAGCAGAATTGAGTAATATCATTACACAATGTTTAATGTTGTTTTGTTATAACTTTGGTGAGAAAAAATCATTTCCCTGGTGAGGGCCCCTGTCTGTGTTCTTTTTCCTGAGACTGCCTGGATTTCCTCCAGGTACGTCCATCTCCTCTGCCATCCCAGACACGTGCCCTTTGGTTACCTACCGTGTGTGCATTGTCAGTCTGTGTCTGGGTGTGCCTGGGATGCAATGGCACTCTGTCCACCAAGGTTCCTGCCTGGTGCCCTGAGCCGCTGGGATGTGTCAGCTCAGGCTGCTGAACTGGGGCAAGGGGTAAATAATTATCCTTGTTTTTAACTTATTTTTTCTGAAATGTATTTATAGTTCACATTAATTTCAGTGTTTAATATTAGAAGTTTGTTTGTCTTTATTTAGACATTTGGTGATGTTTTTGTGATCAGAAATATACCTGAAAAATTCAGCTCCAGTTTATACTAATACGTTAAACTTGGTTTGGTTATATGTCATTTTGCTTAAAGTTATAGGCAGTTTTCTAGAAACCTATAGGACTTTAAGTGGATACTTAATGTTTCTCTTTACTGTTACTTATTCAGCAGTGGAGCCAAGTATGTAGGAGGGGTGGTCAACCCAGCCTGGGGTAGAGGGAGATTAGGCCGGTAGGAAGTGAGGTGAGGGATGGTGAGGCTTCCTGCAGAGAATGATGCCTGGGTGGGAGGATGATGGATGTTAGCTGGCTAGGGAAGAGAATGGGCTGGGCCCTTTGAGACCTGGCACTGAGATGGCAGCAGAATGTGCATTTTAGGAGTGAGCAGGGCCTGGATGGTGGTCAAAACAGCATTCTTTTCACACAGAGAGGTAGAGAAGAGGAAGTGACTTCTGGTTATAGGGGGGCCAATAGAGGCGGACAGCATACTTTACCCATTCTACTGAGTTCCCGCAAATGAACATCCTAATAAGAACATTTCAGATGCACAAACTCACTGCTTTCCAGAAGATGGCCTGTAGGACACAAAATGCTTGGAATAAATGCCACTTGATAAATAGGTACTAAGAGTTGGTTCAGAAAATCCAAGTTCCATTTTGAATCTTGAAAGAGGGAAATTCCATGGTTTTCCTTCTGGAAACCCAAGCATCATGAGAAACTTGTGCTCCAGGCATGCCTTGGGCAGTACAGGTCCAGTGCTCAGGTGGCTAGTCTAGCAGGTCTTACCCTCCCTGAGAATCCACTGCTCTCCTGAGTGGTCTGTTGCAGGCAGGGGCTGCAGATGTGTTAATGATGGGAGACTGAAAATGGAGAGTGAAAGAGGCTGTCCAATGTCTGACCTTCAACCTACCCCACCGCGCTCTGTCTGTCTTAGCCCTTCAGCTCCCCAAAGTGCAGCCTCCTGCTGTGGTTGAAAAGCATCTGCTCCTATCCTCTCAGTCCTTTGCGTTCTCCTGAATTCTCAGGTGGTATGGTGACTTACATATATATATTTTTATAGCTGTAATATTGGTGAGAGAAACTAGGAATTCCTGTTTTTTTTTAGACAGAGTCTCTTGCCCAAGCTAAAGTGCTGTGGCCTCAGCAACCTCAAACTCCTAGGTTAAAGTGATCCTCCTTTCTCATCCTCCCAAGTAGCTGTGACTACAGGAACCTACTGCAACTCCCAGCCATTTTTGCCTAATTTTTTAATAGAGACAGCGTCTCTCTCTTGCTCAGACTGGTCGTAAACTCCAGAGCTCAAGCAGTCCTCCCATGTCTGTCTCCTAGAGTGCTAGGATTATAGGTGTAAGCCACCTCCATGGGCTGAAACTAGGAATTCTTGATAACTGTAGGAGATCTTAGGAAATAATTGGAGTGGTTGGTATCTCAAGACTTGAGAAAGTTGTGCTTTCTAGGACTTATAGTTTTCAGAGTCAAAGGCAGTGTTTTTATTCGTCTGAGCTGCTATGACAATACCATAAACTTGGTGGCTTATGAAAAACAAATTTATTTCTCATAATTCTAGAAGCTGGGAAGTCCGAAGTCACAGCACCTGCAGATTAGGTTGACTGGTGAGGGGCTGTTCCTCATTGATGACACCTGCTAGCTGAGCCTTCACATGGTGCAAGGGGCAAGTTAGTTCCCTGGGTCCTCCATAATGAAAGCATTAATTCTATTTATATATTTATTTTTTAGAGACAGAGACTCACTTTGTCGCTATTGGTAGAGTGCTGTGGCGTTACAGCTCACAGCAACCTCAATCTCTTCAAGTGATTCTCGTGCCTCAGCCTCTCAAGTAGCTGGGACTACAGATGCCTGCTACAATGCCTGGCTAATTTTTTTAAGAGATGAGGTCTGGCTCTTGCTCAGGCTGGTCTCAAACTCCTGAACTCAGGCAAATTAATCCCATTTATTATGGCTCCGCCCTCATGACCTCCTCACCCACCTAATACCATCAACTTGAGGGTTCAGATTTTACTTTGTGAGTTTTGTGGGGACAGAAACATTGAGAATACAAGAGGAAGTTAGCTGATTTTTTTTTTTAAAGAAACCTACATCAATTCATTTTTCATCTGTATAGGAAATGTCAGGGTCACCAAGGAGGGAAGTTATTCAGAAAGGGTCTGACCTCTTAGACATCAAAGGAGTAAAACAGTATCAGATTTCCCTTGCTTTTACAAAGCCTCTGTTCTCAGATCATCTGTTGAGGGTGATCATTTCCCTAGACATTCTCGTGGTGTTGCTGTGTATCTCCTGAGTTTAAGTTTCAGTAAGTATGTGATATGTATTTTTCATCATGCCCATAGGTTTTTGATATTCTGTAGGAAAAAGGACCATTCCAGATGATGATGTGTAGTGCATCAGGCTTGGTGTGTTCTTACTTTGTTTGTAGAAGCCATTGCAGCCTCTGGTGCCTTGCAGGAGAGGAAGTTAGCACCCTGCAGGGGTTAAGAGGCAAGAGGATTTAGACAGGACAGATATAGAAAGCAAGGTTTTATACTAAGCTTTGCTGTGTCTACTTTATCCCTGTTCACCAGCATCTTCTGTGTTTAGAATGTGCCCTAGCATCATTTTTCATTCATATAGCAATCTGCCTATAAAATGCTTAACTTTTGAAAGGTTACATTATCTCTAAAATCAAATCTGGTCACATATGGGACCCTCTAAGTACTGCCCTCTCCTTCCTCATCTTCCAATTTCCTCGAATACATTGAATGACCTTAGGAAGGGAAGTAGCCTTTTCCTGGGATCATTTGTAAATGTTAACTAGATACTTGCTCTTTTGTCTTCACATGTATGTTTTGATACACAAAAAGTACAACTATTCAGGCTGAACATGATAGCACATCCCCATAATTTCAGCACTTTGGGAGGCTGAGGTGGGAGGATCACTTGAGGTTTGGAGTTGGAGACCAGCCTGGGCAACAAACATAGTGAGACTCTGCTTTACAAGAAATGTAAAATAAAAATTAGTCTGGTGTAGTGGCTTGCACCAATAGTCCTAGCTACTCAGGAGACTGGGAGGAAGAATCCCTTAGCTTAGGAGTTCAAAGTTGCGGCAACCTCTGATTATCCCACTGCAGTTCACCCTGGACAACAGAGCAAGACTCTGTCTCTAAATAAATAAATATATTTGAAAGAGCTATTCAGAATTTATGGTGTGGAGGAATGTAAATGTCTTGCACTGTTTTCAAATAGCTCTTGGTGCTGAAGGCTTGTTTTTTGTTTTTCATATGTGATGTAAAAGATCTGGGAAATTCATTTGTTTTAAAATTTTTATTTAAGGGGAAAGAAAACAGAGCACTTGAGTAAGTGAAAATTCACACATCTATTTCTGGCTTACAATTTTAGCAGACAGGGGATCATGATTTTATTTGGGACAGGAATCTTTAGAATAAGTACAATACATTCACAAAGCGAGCAAGTCTCCGAATTCTACTTTATTCTCCCTTTCTCTAGAGGGGAGTCATGACTTCACATTCAGGGCTTTCTGCTTCATAGTTCCCTTCTCTTTGTGGACGATGTCACAAGTTCTGCTAACACCCTCTCCCACAGTGCAAAGAGCTGCGTTGAAATCACTCTGGTGCACCCACCCTGAGCTGCTGGCTCAGGTCTCCCAGCCCAGAGATCAGAAACTGCAACTCTCAGATGCTCTCAGCTCTGTCAGGCAGTCCCCAGACAGAGAGGACAAAGATCTCATTTAGGGTGGGACTTCAGCTTTTTCCAGAGTCAGACTGCTTAGAGGGGGGCCACTGGAGAGTTCTGGAAAGGTTCTGGAGTGAAAATTTCATGGCAGGTATTGTTGGCACGTCTTGTAGTTCTTTTGGCATGGACTTTCTTCTCGAAAGTGTCTGGCACCATACTTGACACATATTAATTAGTGTTCAACAAATAGTATTTTTC
The DNA here is from genome assembly GCA_963575145.1 of Galago senegalensis. Lineage (NCBI taxonomy): Eukaryota > Metazoa > Chordata > Mammalia > Primates > Galagidae > Galago > Galago senegalensis. The sequence continues at coordinate 5,238 of CAUYTI010162068.1, read as the reverse complement.
TTCTTTTCCCTGCAAGAGAGATACAGAAAAAAAAAAAAAAGGAGAGAGAGATTTTAGAAGAGTGACAACTGTGTATCTACTATGGATGTGAAGATCAGAAATATTTTGTTGATAGGACTGATTTGAGCTAAGAATTGAAGAATAGGTTCATTTATTCTCCAGACGCTATTGATTACCTATTAAATTACTGGTAATGCTATGAAATGAGACATAATAGTGATCAAAAACAAACTCAAGGGCTTACAGTCTAATGAGACGAACATTTATCAAACAGTCGCATAAATATATGCAGATTTACATGGGAAACAACCTAAATGTGTCATAGGAAAATGGTAAAATAAATTGTGTCATTTTATTTTGATTTAATATTATGTAGCTATTGAAATTATTTTAAAGAGTTATAAAATGATTGTAATAACACTATATAGTTAAGCATGGAGTATAATGTAATCTCTGGTTTGTGAAATCAAATGCGAGTTTATATTTGCATGGGTGCCAGTTATATACCCACACTGAACACAGTGCTTACTGCAGGTGATGAGATTAGGAAGCATAGAGCATGGTCTCATTAAGGAATAGATTTTATTTTTTACCAGGAGGCAAATAGATTCTTTCCATTGGTTAAATGTACAATTAGATGCTTTGCTTGCTTTAAATGAGGAACTAAAGCTTTATTCTTTCTTTCTACTTGGGTGTTTTCCTTTTGGTTTTGTTGGGGCTGGAAGTAAGATGAAGGTCCCCAAGGACTCTTCTTGTTGAGTGGGACAGATGTGGTTCTGCAGAAGCTCTCACACAGCAGGGCTTTGACAGGTGTGACCTAAGGGCACTAATTCTCTTTCAGAGAACCCCTGCTGACGGGGTTCATCTTTCTCTGGCTGCTGTTTTTCTTGTTTTGGTTTTTATATGCTGTATTTGAAAATGAAAACTTAATGTCCAAAAAGAAATTTCTAAAAAACGCTTCTGGGCATGATGATGGAGTTTAATTTTCAAGTGTGTGTTCCTGGGCATCTGATTAAATTCCTTTGTCAGCAATAACAATCTGGATTATTTGGATTAGTTCTGTCGTTCCGATGGTAGCTCCCATCTTTAAGATTCCACCAAAAATGACTGTTTTGTTTGTAAGCTTTCTTTTGGAAGCTACTGGTGTGTAATTACTCTTATCAATTTAATTAAAATTAATCATATGTTTTTAGGTTTTAGTTTTTTTATTGAGCATTTGAGGGAAAAATTCAAAATATTTGTTTCAGAAATACTCATAGGATATAGTTATTGAATGGGATAGGTCATATAATTTGTTATCAGGTGTGAAAATTGGCTGAGCGCAGTGGCACGTGCGTGTAATCCTGCCGAGGAGGCTGGATCACTTCAGCCCAGCAGTTGGATACCAGCCCAAGCAAGAGCTAGACCCCTGTCTCTACAGAAAAAACTACCCAGGCATTGTGTGTAGGAGGGTCACCTGTAGCCCGTGCTACTGAAAGGCTGAGGCAAGAGGATCACTTAAGCCCGGGAGTTTGAGATTGCTGTGAGCCATGACGCCAGGACACCCTACTCAGGGCTACAGAGTGAGACTGTGTCTCAAATAAAAAAAAATGTGAAAATTTTAGAAGGTTGTTCTCTGATATAAAATATATTCCCTTTCAAGAATCTTTTTCTTTCTTTATGCTTGCGTATTTATTTTAAAGACCTGGTGAGTCATTTAAACTGAGTTTTAAAGTTATTTAATCTGAGTCCTATTGGACAGAGGGTAATATTGCGCCCAACCTGTCTGATGCCATCTTGGACTTACTCTTCTTTGCACAACAGAGACACCAAGGGTTAGCCTTATGGAGATGGAGATGTTTTTGCATTATGATTTGAGAGCTGATACTAAAAAGACTTCCTACATCTTTCCATATATCCTGTATTTCACAGTTAGAGATTTATGCTTTTAAGTCTTAAAGACTTAATTTGAATTTCTGGTAAACAATGCATGTATCTAGGATGGAAAGCAGCTACATCTAGAATCTAACCAGGGTTTCTAACATCATCTGAGAGGACAGAGTACAAGTACTTGGTGGGGGAAGGGCTGGAAGCAAGCTGCTGCAGCAAGGAGTTTCCACAGCTGACCCTTGTTCTGCAGGGACAGTTCCACAGCTGACCCTCGTTCTGCAGGGACAGTTCCTCTTGCCTGTGACATTATTCAGAAGAGCAGTATGATGCATATACATTTCACCTGCTTGAAACTGGTTTATAATTTATTTGGGGGATTTCTTTTCTTTTTTTTTTTTTGAGCTTTGCCTTATCGGTTATTTATTTTATAATCTATCCACCCTTCCTTTCCCTTTTTTGCCAATTACTGTTCTTTTATTACAGACAGTTATTGGGAAGATACTTTAATTTTTTTTCCATTTTTTGTTTTTTACCAGAGTGTTTGTTACAGTTCCATTCTGTTATTTTGTGAAAACGTGGGTCGTCCCACCACTCTATCATCATTCCTCCCCTGTTCTTATTCTGCTTCTTGCAAATTTTTGAACACGTTAGCGAAGGAGCAGTTAAGCCATATTTGTGAAATGAATTTCTATTTATCAATGTGCCAAGAGTGCACATTCAGGGAGCACAGACATAGGTGTATGATAAACTATGCACAAACAATGTTTGAGAAAATCTAGCTGTTACTAGTACAGCTTGAGCCAGCCAATGGATATGAGTCTCTCCTTGGCCTTTCTGGGCATGTCTGGTGCCCCAAGTCACAGCCCCCTTCTAGGAGGGTGTGCTGGAAGGTCACGGTGAGCTGGAAGGTCACTTTGTGCAGGAGGGAAGGCAGATGGCTCTTTACTAAGGACACATCACATTCCTCCTTTGTGACATCCCTGCTCCTGTGATTGGCAGGTGAGAAACTTGCCGTCCTGCCACTGGAAGGATTTTGTCAGCAAGCTCTGGCAAACATCTGGCTCCTTGTGCTGTCTATGTACCCCACAGTTAAAGACTTTAAGAAATCTCCCCATTTTTCAAAATCAGAAATAGCTTTCAATGTTAAAGGTGTTTCTTTTTAGTTTTTTTTTTTTCAGGGTTTTTAGCTACAAAGGAACGGTGGAACATTGCTTAGGTACTCCACAGATATTCAGTACAGCAGTTCCTTTTGGATACCTCATCTGCTTGTAAACTGGAAGCTCTGGTGGATGCTTTTCAAGTCTGTTTCCTTTTCCTCAGTTAAAAAAAAAGAGGAATTACTGACATGTTATTTGCCAGGATAGCGGAAGCAAATGTATCTTTAGCTTAAGGAGCTTGGGTAAGGAATTGCCAGAGTGATGCATTACGAATTTTGCTACCTCACACTGGGTGCACCTAACAGATGTGCTGAGTGCTGCCCCTGTCTGTCCTCCAGTCACAGGAGGGACTGGCAGGGTCCTCCCTGCTCTGTGCCTGTCTGCCCACCTGTGCAGACAGTGGTGTCATCTGTGTGCAGCTGGCAAGCATCAGAAGTACAAAAGGTCCCTTAGGTCATCAAGGAGCCACAAACATTTCTGGTAGTTTACTATAGGGCATAGTAATCTTACTATATCTCAGGCAACAGGTTCTTTTTCTTTTTCTTTTTTTTTTGGGACAGAGTCTTAAGCTGTAGCCCTGGGTAGGGTGTGACATCATAGCTCATAACAACCTCCAACTCTTGGGCTCAAGTGATCCTTTTGCCTCAGTTTTTCTATTTTTAGTAGAGATGGAGTCTTGCTTTTTGCTCAGGCTGGTCTGAACTCTTAAGCTCAAGCTATTCACCTGCCTCGGCCTCTCCGAGTGCTAGGATTACAGGTGTGAGCCACTGCACCCAGCCTACACCAACAAGTTCTTAAACAAGTACCAGTTAAACTGCTTGCATACGTTATCAGCCTAGCAGTGGAGACTAATGGTTTATTTATTTATGAAGGTGTCATGATTAATTTTTTTGATGAAAATTTTGAATGACTACTTAATTATTAAGTACTACAAGGAAGGTGAACACAATGGACAAAATATTTGCAATCATATATGGTAGACATGGTGATTGAACTAGTAAGAAAATAGTCAACTCTCTAGTAGCAAAGTGTCAAGAATAGGCAGTTAATAAAGGAAGTTTAAGTTTAATGAAAATATTTTAATTATCACTAATATTATGAATAAATATGAAAGTGTATATTTATAAGCATTAAATTGGCAGAGATAGAAAAATCTCATAATACCCCATATCAAGGAGGAACTAGGAAAAGTGCCTTCTTATTTATTATTGGTAAGTGCATCATAGGGAAAATGCTTAGGTAAAGCTGTGTGATAATTTATGATGACAATTTAAAATGTGCAGACTCATTTTATGACCCACTTATGGTTGGGTTCAATGGCTCACATGTGTAATCCTAGCACTGTGGGGGATGGAGGCAGGTGGATCAACTGAGCTCAAAAGTTTGAGACAAGCCTAAGCAAAAGTGAGACCTGTCTCTATTAAAAATAGAAAAAACTAGCTGGTCCCCTGTGGTCCTAGCTGCTTGGGAGGCTGCAGTAGGAGGATGGCTTGAGCCCCAAAGTTTCAGGTTGCTGTGGGCTATGATACTAGAGCACTATACCCAGGGCACAGAGTGAGACTCTGTTTCAAAATTACAATAAAAATAAAAATAAAATAAAATAAATAATTCCCTACTTCTTAACTCATCCCAAAATAACCAAACAAACCCCAAAGGAGATCGGCCCACAGTTACTCACTGCAGCATCATTATTGCACGTGTTATTCACTGGAGAACTTTCTCTGCTTTCCAATCCTTTCCAAGGAAGGAAAGGATTCAGGGCTTGTTTAGCCCCACAGCAAGCCCAAGGTGCCCTGCTAGTGACTGAACAGACATTTCCTTTTTGGAGGATATAAATACCCCATGTATTCTAGAGCAGGAGCCCTGGCATTTGGTGAGGAGTGTCCACTCTGCATTTTTCTGAAGGAAATCATTACTGTCCAGCGCATGGCAGTGGTGGCAACTGTACAGAGGGAGCATCGCCCAGGTGGCTGCTGTCCCCAGGGCTGGACATGGCTGCTCTGAGATCCCCTGTAGGCCCTTGTCCAGGGCAGGGCTGGTCTCTCCTGTCCTGACTGGCACTGCAGGAACTAGAGACTGGACTGACCTGGGGCTGCTGAGGAATTAGCTGGGGTCCTCCTTTGTCTCCCTTGTCTGCCCCCTTTGTCAAAGCTTCAGGTTCCAGGATAGCAGCCTTGTCCCTCCGCTGCCTTTAGAAAGAAACATGGTGGGA
>CAUYTI010162067.1:0-18797 GCA_963575145.1 Galago senegalensis | reverse complement strand
CTTCCTTTCCCTTCCATTCCCTTCCCCTCCCCTCCCCTCCCCACCCCTCCCCTCCCCTTCCCTTCCCTTCATTTTTGCCCCCTGTTTATAGGTGAGTGTGCTATGGTCCAGGGTGCACAGCAATTACATGGATTATTGTGACTGGCTGAGTTCAAATATCAGCGTGGGTGGTCATGGTGCCTGCTGGACACTTACACTTGTTACACAGTGTACTAAGGCTTTTAGATTCTTACTCTGTATATTTCTTAATGCAATTTTGTAATATAGAAAATGAAACGAATGCAGGTTTACTAATTTTTTCTGGTGCAAGGCGGCATTGTCATGCAAACATGGCAGCCACAGTGGGGAAGAAGAGTGACTGGAAGATTAAGGATGAAGGACCAGCTGAGAACTCGGCTTAGTGAGAGGATGGGTCTTATTCCTGGCGAGGCTCATGCCTGGAGCAGACCTGGGACATAGAACATGACGTCTTAGTAGATGCAGTGCCGGCAGGAGGCTGATGGACAGGGAGGGTGCAGGCCTGGAGGAGCCAGTCAGGGACCAGTGAAGATTCTTTGCTTGGTCAAACTTCAGTTAGGCTCCTGAATCTTCTCCTAGGCCTAGCTATGCTCTTTCCTGTAAAATCCAGTTTTATTAAGAATCCTTCAAAGTTAATTTTGCAAGAACTCCTACTCTCTATACCTGACCACCCCTGATGTGTGGTCAGGGTCTCCATTCTTCACCATCCCCCAGGTGGTGTCTGGCCACTGGCCAGGCTTCAGCAAGAATCCTGTTAGGTCATTTATTTTTATTTTTTATTTTTTTTCTTTGAGACAGAGTCTCGCTATGTCACCCTGGATAGAGTGCTGTGGTGTCACAGCTCACAGCCACCTCAGACTCTTGGGCTTAAGCGATTCTCTTGCCTCAGCCTCCCAAGTAGCTGGGACTACAGACGTCTGCCACAATGCCTGGCTATTTTTTGGTTGCATTTGTCATTGTTGTTTAGCTAGCCTGGGCCGGTCTCGAACCTACCAGCCTGGGTGTATGTGGCTGGCACCCTACTCACTGAGCTACAGGTGCTAAGCCCTGTTAGGTCATTTTAACAGAAACATCCTTCCCCTCTGGTGTTTCCCCTTATTAATTTTCTGTTCTCTGACCCCCTCCTCTGCCCCTTGGCTGTAAGTTCCCACTTGGACTCACTGTATTCTGAGTTAAGCCTCATCTCTCTCCCCTACTGCAAAATCCCACTGTGGCAGTCCCCTTTATCTATGGGAATGGTCTCAGACAAAGTCCGCCTTATTTCACTTTAACAAGTATTACTGAATAACTTCTTAAAAAAAGACCTTAGAGCAATAGGTTTGAGTGTCAGTTGCTGGGAGTTGGGGTCCTAGAAGGGATGGTGGACTTTAAGAACCTCAGAGGGGAAACCTTTTGCAGTGATGACAAGGGCCACTGTGGGGTCATGAGGGGTGCGGCTGCAGAGGCAGGTGGCAATGGCCACTGGCCTTGAGGCTCAAGAGACCACTGAGGGCAGACCTGGGGTATCCCATTCCACTCGGCCCTGGGTGCTGGGTATGCAGATGCAGAGTGATGTAAATCTCCAATCACTTTGTCTTCAAAGTGTCAAGTTTTTACAAAGCTCAACTTCCAAGAGGGAGAAAGATATAAACTTCTTTATATCAAGATCCACTTTTCTTGTGTGACATTAATGTCACCTGTGGTGTGTAGCCAGGAAGCTCAGATGTGGGTGGTGGTACCTCCCACCGTGGCTTCCTCTGGACTCCACCGCAGGTAAAGACAGAGCCCGTCTCTGAATACATCTTCTTTTTCATCCAGGCTCTGCCTCTGCCCAATCAGCCCTGGCTTCCTGCTCCACTGATCTGGGCTGTAATAGAGCCGGCCTTATTTTATTTTCTATTAAGTTCATGAACTTTGGAGGAAGGAACTTGAAAAAAAAAAATGGTCTCATTACCTCAGGAATGAAGGTTCATGCTTCTTTTAATGCCAGACGTTGGCGTGGCCTTGCTTGTTATAGCCACAAATAATCCGGGTGGAGAATTGCAACAGAGTGGCAAGGCACAAACAGGATGGCTTCTTGGGGAGAAACAGGTTGGGTGGAGGAAGTGGAGGTCAGGCAAAGGTCAACCTAAAACAGATCGGGTACAGGCTTGCAGACTTCAGCTCTCCCTTGCCTTTCAGACAGACTTCTGGGAGGACAGAGCTACTGTAGATTCTTCCAGAGGGTGCGAGTAATGGGAAGAGCTTGGGCACTGGGTTCAGATGGATTTGATTCAAATTCCAGTTTGGTTACTTATAATATCATTATAAGCTACGTGACCGTCTATGAGTTTCCAGAACCTCTTGTGTTCCATCTCCAGTATCTACCTAGCAGGATTGTTGAGGGAAGCAGATGGTGGGCAGGAAAGATGTCAGGGGCTGGATCAATAAAGGAAAATGCAGTACAAGTCACCTTCCTTAATGAAATAGCTCCTTGAGGAACCTAGGGCAGCAGTTCCCGTGGTTTAATTGTTAACTGGCCCGGAGGCTGGAATCCACCTGGTCTGCTCAGAGTGTGGGAGGAGCGCTGGGCCTCAGGGCCCACAGAGCCCAGGGTTTGCCAGACTTCTCTGATGATCAGAATCTCTGGGAGTACTTGTTACACATTATGAATTTCTGGCTTTATCTCATTGAATAAGAAACTCCAGGGGGCCCAGGAAACTGTGCTTTTAATAAGTACTCCCCGGAAATTCCTATTATTAGGGAATTTGGGGGAAAGGTGGTTAATCCTGTCTGTCCTATGAAGGATTAGTGATAACGGGCTAGCTTGTCTTTCCGTAAGAGTAAAATGCAAATTTACCATAAAGGTAATCTTGAAGACCCAGATTGGTCTTTAGAAAATCTGTTAGTTGACTGATACTTTGGGAAGAGTGTCCTGCCCTTAGGAGGAAGATGCTCTTGATTCCGGTCACTGCTCTGGCTCTTCTCTCTGCTTGAAAGTCCTTCTCCATCTCGTCTACCTGGCAAACCTTGCTCCTTCTTCAAGATTCAGTTCAAGAATCATTTCCTCCAAAAGCCTTTTATGACTCTCCCAGGCCAAATCAGGAGCTCTCCCCTCTATGTCCCCATTGTGCCTCTGTGATACTCTAAGACAGTGGTTCTCAACCTGTGTGTTCTCAACTTCCAAGCAGGAGAAAGATGTTGTAAACTTCTTTATATCATGACCCACAGGAACTGTATCAAAGGGCCGTGATACTAGGAAGGTTGAGAACCACTGCTCTAAGATGAACCATATTACATTATGCGTTTGTTTTCATGTGTCTTCCCTTCCCACTAGTTTATGTGTATAGGGGTCCAAAGGGGTCCTGGTCCTAGATTTGCATCTCTCTCTAGTCAAGACAGACAAAACACATTGAATAGGTAGGTGGAGGAGGAGTAAGAGTTGTCTACATGGAGAAAGGAGATTTCCGGTGAAGAGTAGGTGCAGAAGTGTGGAAGTCATAGAAAAACCCATTCCCTACTCCATCTTGAACCATTTTTAATAAACAAAATAATTTCTTCCTGGAGGAACTGAAGTGAACTCTTCTTAGTAAAGTATCACAAGAATGGAAAAGCAAGTATCCAATGTACTCAATAATAAGAAGAAGCCAGTAGATGAACAACTACAAGCCCACATAAAAGAAAAACTCAATTCAATTCAAGTTGGGAGTAGGATAGGGTGATTATATTTTAACATCTGTAAGGCGGGACAACATAGGTGGGGCACGGAGCGGGGCGGAGCAGGGCAGGGGACGGCGCAGGGCAGGGCCTGACAACAAGGCAAACTTTGATAAGCAGTTTTTGATAATCACTTCTCAGCAATTATTTATTACAGTTTAACATTATAAAATTAACAAAAATAATATAAAACTCATATTCTGGCAAAATAGCCATATGGTGGCCGAAAGCTGTATATTCCCTCCTTGTGCTCCAGCCCTTTCGTGCATTCTTTCCAAAAATTGGGGCTTTTTTAAAATGCCAGGAGACACGGGACAAGTTGTTGAAAAGCGGGACTGTCCCGCCAAAATCGGGACGTCTGGTCACTCTAGAGTAGGAGGAATGAGGGAGGGAGAATAGGGAGAGAGACGGGGCCAGTGTGCTTGCACTTAATAGGCACCATGTAAGGGTATATGGCACACCTCTTGGGTGTAGGACACAACTACAAGAGGGACTCTACCTAACAAATGCAAACATTGTAACCTAGTTGTTTGTACTCCCACATCAATCTGAAATAAAAAATAATAATAATTTCTGGCACAGTGCCTTTAGCTCAGTGGCGGGTGCCAGTCACATACACTGGGGCTGAAGGGTTTGAACCTGGCCCAGGTCTGCCAAACAACAAAGACAACTACAACAACAACAACAAAATAGCCAGGAGTTGTGGTGGGCACCTGTAGTCCCAGCTACCTGGGAGGCGGAGGCAAGAGAATGGCTAAGCCCAGAGTTTGAGGTTGTTGTGAGCTGTGACGCCACAGCACTCTACCAAGGACACCATAGTGAGACTCTGTCTCAAAAATAATAATAATTTCTTCAGAGATATCTTTTGAGGTCCTGACAGTTTTTCAGTAGGTCACAACTGGTGTCTTTTCATTATATTTATTTACAAAGGCCAGAGAAGGGATTTTTCTAATTCTCAGAATAATGTTTTTAATTGTTAAACTGAAAGGAGCCTGGGTTATTTCTCAGGTACCCAGTAATATTCTGCACCATTTTGCAAAATGTGGCGTGATCCTATACGTGAAAGGTGTTGGCTTTTGGACAAACCTGGTTCAAATGCAGCTCTTCTACCTGCCGCTGGGTGACTTGAGCAACTTACTTAGATGCTTTAAGCTTCACCTGTCGGTGTGTAAGTTAGAAAAATCACCACCCGTTTCCTATCCTTTCACCCTTTCAAAGTTGGGGGGAGGGTGATTAAAAAATAAATGCAACAAAGACTTTAAAATAACTTTGATAGACTGGAGTCCTAGATTAGCACTACTTAGGGAAAATGTAAAAGAAATGAATGGCAGGTCCAGAATTCACATATGTAATGGTAACACTGGCTTGAGGAGAATTTGTTTGGCAGCAGCTCATGTCACAAACACTCCAAAAAACTGTTACAGATCAAGTTCAGTCATCTCCAAAGAGGCAATGGGACACTAATAATGTGCTATTTATGTTGACATTATAACTAGGTTGGCAAAAGTTAAAAAGAAATGCAATGCAATGTCTTATCAGAGAAAAAAACCTGGGAGCTCTCCTGTACTCCCAGTGGGAATAGAGACTGAGCAGTCATTCTGGGAACAGCTGGCATTACTGGGCAAGTCAGGTTCACAGACGCCGATAACCCATGGGTTTTGCCCATGGCTTGCACAAATCCTGTATGTAAGTTCTTCCAACTTTTTCTGCGTCGACGTAGAGAATGTGGTTTCCTGCAAACAAGGGGATACACAAGTAAAAATTGATGTTTTTCAGATGTTCTTATTGCTCAGGTTTCATTAATAGAGTTTTACTCTTTTATCCCCTAGTATGTGGGAAACCATGCTTGAAGGCTGCACAAAAGCATTCAGGCCGCCCCTGCTGTTTTTACTGGTGAGCATGACTCCAAAGACTTTAACTTGCTTCAGTTTATTTTTCAGAAGATGCAACATAAGTCCTGATGTCTAGGCCTAACACAGTGGGCATTGAGGAGCTGGACTTTGGGTGTCCCTTTTGCTAGCCATGGTTGCACTAGAGCTGGTGCTGGTCTCCAGGTCCCACACTCCCCCGATGGTAGCTGAAGCCATTGCTCCTTGGTGGACCAGTTTGGATGGGAGTTCCTGATGGAAGCTCAGCCTGGATCTTTTTTATTATGATTGGATCATAAAGAATTCTTATGCAATGTATTGTGTACACACACACTTTGCTTTATGGTGCTTCCCTTTGTTGCACTTTACAGATGTTGTGTTTTTTACACATTGAGGGTTTGTGGCAACCCTGCCTCCACCAAGTCTATTGCGCCATTTTTCCAATTTTAGTATATGTTCTGCCGAAGCGAGCACATGTGCCATTTTTTCCAACAGCAGGTGCTCACTTCACGTCTCTGTGTCATGTCTTGGTAATTCTCAGAATATTTCAAGCTTTATTATTATGGTATCTATTATGGCAATCTATGATCAGAGATCTTTGATATTACTATTGTCATTGTTTTGGGGTGGGGCTATGCAACCCACATAAGATGTGAACTTAATCAACAAGTGTTGTGTGTATTTTGAGTTCTCCAGTGACTGGCCATTCCCCCATCCATTCTCCCTCTTCTCAGGCCCCCCTATTCCCTGAGACAAAAAAATATGAAAATTAGGCCAATTAATAACCCTAGGATGGCCTTTGAGTGGGCAAGTGAAAGGAAGCATGACGTGTCTCTCCATTTAAATGAAAAGCTGGAATGACTAAGGTTAGTGAGGAAGGCTTGTCAAAAATCAGAGTGAGTCAAACTGGGTCTCTTGAGCCAAACAATGATCGAAGTTGTGAATGTAAAGAGAATGTTCTTGAAAAAAATTAAAAGTACTACCCTCAACAAATATACCAATGATAAGAAAGTGAAACAGCCTCATTGCTAATATGGTGAAAGTTCTAGAGGTCTAGATGGGAGATCTTATTGGCCACAGGCTCCCTTACGGCCAAGCCTAATCCAGAGAAAGGCCCTAACTCTTCAATTCAAGGAAGTCTGCGAGGTGAGGAAGCTCCAGAAGGAAAGTTGAAGCCAGCAGAGCTTGGTTTGGGAGGTTTAAAGGAAGAAGCCATTTCTGTAACATAAAGATGCCAGGTGAAGCAGCAAGTGCTGACGGAAGCAATCCAGATCTAGCAAAAATAATTGGTGAAGTGGCTACAGTAACCAACACATTTTCAATGGAGATGAAACAGCCTTTTATTGGAAGAAGAAGCCATCCAGGACTCTAATAGCTGGAGAGAAGTCTGTCTCTGGTTTCAAAGTTTCTAAGGACAGATTGGCTCTCCTGTTAGCAGCTAATGCAGTCAGTGACTTTAAACTGAAGCCAGTGTTCATTCACCGTTCTGAAAATCCTAGCGCCCTTAAGAATTATGCTGAATCTACTTTGCCTATGCTCTAGAAATGCAAAGACAAGCCTGGATGACAGCACACCTGTTACGGTACGGTTTTATGACTGTTTTAAGCCCAATGTTGAGACTTACTTCTCAGGAAAAAAATTTTTTTTCAAAATATTACTGCTTTTTAGCAATGCACTTGGTCACTCCAGAGCTCTGATGGGGACATACAAGATCAACGTTGTTTTCATGCATGCTAACACGACATCTGTTCTACAGCCCACACATCAAGGAGTAATTTTGACTTTCAAGTCTCATTATTTAGGGAATACATTTCATGAGGCTATAGCTGTCATAGACAGTGATTCCTCAGATGGATCTGAGCAAAGTAAGTTGAAAACCTTCTGGAAAGGATTCACTGTTCTACATATCATTCAGAACATTTGTAATTCATGGGAGGAGGTCAAAATATCAGCATTAATGGGAGTTTGGAAGAAATTGATTCCAACTCTCAGAGATGAGTTTGAGAGGTTCAAGACTTCAGGAGAGGAAGAAACTTCAGCTGTGGTGAAAACAGCAAGAGAACTAGAATTAGAAGTGGAGCCTGAAGCTGGGACTGCACTGCTGCAATCTCCTGAGAAAGCTGGAACAGCTGAGGAATTGCTTTTAGGGACGAGCAAAGAAGTGGTTTCTTTAGATGGAATCTGCTCACGGTAAAGATACTAGGAACATTGTTGAAATGACAACAAAGGGTTTGGAAAATGACAAACTTAGGTGGTAAAGCAGCAGCGGGGTTTGCCAGGACTGACTCTCACTTTGAAAGAAGTACTGTGTGTGAAATGCGTTGAAAGAGCATTGCACAACACATAGAAATCTCTTGGGAAAGGACACGTCAACTGATGTGGCAACCTCAGTATTGTCTTATTTTAAGAAACTGCCGCAGCTGGCTCAACCTTCAGAAACTGTCACCCTGATTGATCAACAGCCATCGACACTGAGGCAAGATGCTCTACCAGTGAGAAGATTACAACGCGCTGAAGTCTTAGGTGATTGTTAGATTCATTAGTGCTAAACTATTTCTAAATTAAGGTATGTACATTGTTTTCTTTAGACGTAATGCTATTGCATACTTAGGAGACGACGGTGTAAACATAACTTTTATATGCTCTGGAAAACCAAAAAATTTGTGTGACTCACTTTATTGCAACTTTTTTTTTTTTTTTTTTTTTTTTTGCCGTGGTCTGGAAGTGAGGTATGCCTGTATTTTAACACAACTAAGAGTGTAAATTCCTGATGTCCCACCACAAGAAAAGATTAATGAGATAATGATATGTTAATTAGCTTTATTTAATCAATTCACATTGTATGTGTTTGTGTGTGTAGATATATCAAAATGTTACATTCAGGCTTGGTGCCTGTAGCTTAGTGGTTGGGGCACCGGCCACATACACCAGGGCTGGTAGGTCCAAGCCCAGCCTGGGCCTGTTAAACAACAATGACAATTACAACAAAAAAGTAGCCAGGCATTGTGGCAGGAGCCTGTCATCCTAGCTAGTTGGTAGGCTGAGGCAAGAGAATTGCTTAAGCCCAAGCGTTTGAGGTTGCTGTGAGCTGTGATGCCAGGGCATTCTACCAAGGGTGACATGGTGAGACTCTGTCTCTAAAAAAAAAAAGAAAATTACATTCAACCTTATAATGTACCCAATTGTGATATTTCAATACAAATAATATTAATAAGACAATAGTAAATTCTCTTTATGAGATAACTGCTTGCTTACCCAGGTCAAGGACGTTCTGACAACTTCCACCGATCAAGGAGGATTTCTCAGAAAAGGATGTGAATGAGACTGTTTGCTACAATGTACCCTGCAGGGGCTGGGAGTTAGAGGTCACTGTTTGCCATGTTGAGAGGATGGAGTTATAAAATGACTTGGAAGGACACTTAGGAACACTGTGCAACATTTAGCAACAAGGAACTACATGTCCACATAGTGACCTGGACAGCTCCTGCGAGCATTTAGTTTTTAAAACAGTGATGATTTTAGCACCATACCACTTATTTGAATTGAAAAATGTAATAATAAAGCCGATGGGGTGCTTGGCAATGACGTAACCCCTTACTTATCTTTTAGTTATCTCATCTATTCTCGCATCAGAATTAGTGTCTAATTGAAGGAGAGAAATGAAAGAAGGGAATGCAGAAACGCAGAATAAAGAAACAAGGGGGCCTCTGACCTGATTTGAAGAAGGATTTATAAACATCTTTGCACCTGGGATGGAGGAACAAAGAAGAACACCCATGTCATCTCTCACGGGACAAAATACTGCTTAGTGCTTCTCTGACACCACATTCAGAATGCAGCCTGGAGCTTTCTGTATCAGACCAAGGAGGAACAGTGACAAATTCCCATGAGGAGGGAGAATAGGATGGTGAGGGGGCCGTGTGTTGCAAAACACAGATTGAAGATCTAGGAGACATTCAGCCTGGAGAAGATCAGAGGGTGGGGGAGTAACCAACTGTCCTGGTTTGCCATAAATTTCCCAGTTTTAGCCCTGAAACGTGTACCCTAGGAAACCCCCTGAGTCCTGGGCAAGCCAAGGCGGTTGCTCAGTCTAGGGAGACATAATTACTATCTTCAACTATCTGAAGAGTTTTCAGAGAAAAGAGAGAAATTAAACGGATTCTGAACATCTTCAGAGGGCAGATTTTATTATTTTATTTTATTTTTTTATTAAATCATAGCTGTGTACATTAATACTATCCTGGGGTACAGTGTGTTGTTTCTATATACAGTTTGAAATACTTTCATCCATCTGGTTAAATAGCCTTCATGGCATTTTCTTAGTTATTGTGTTAAGACATTTATATTCTACATTTAGCAAGGCTCACATGTACCGCCATAGGAGCACGTCTAAAGATAAAACATAGACGTGATGCCACCAGTCTCCCTCTCTGCACCCAGCCTCCCCCCTTCCCCCTGTATTCTTGGGCTAAAATTGGGTTATAGCTTTCCTAGGAAAGCTATAAATTAGTTTCAGAGGGCAGATTTTAGATCACAGAAAAGGACATTAGAGGAAGGAAAAATTTGGCTCAATACAGAGCGTATTTTCTCACAAACAACTGTGAGTCAGTGAGCAGCCGTCTTTGATGCCACAACTAACACTGCCGTTTAATGTGCTCCTGTGAGATAACTAGTCTCACTAAATCTTCATCATATCACCTGTAACGTATGAGAAAATAAAATAATTTTCCCAAGGTCAGGCTATTCGTGGCTTGAACATAAGGCTGCCTGATTCCAGAAAGCCCATGCTCTTAACCATCCTTAGCAGATCTAGAAAAAATAGTCCTGTGCTTTGTATGGAGCCAGACTTCAAATAGCTCATGCAACCTTACACAACAAGAATGAAATAGGAGACAGCACTTATCAGACTCCAAGCTGTACCAGAAGGCTATAGTACCCATGGTGCATATGACTGGCGCAAAAACAGAGGGAGATTATGGATCAGTTCAGAGAACCCAGAGATCAGGCCAGCCTCATATTGCCATTTGATCTTTGGCGAATCAGACAAAATCATGCAATGGGGAAAAGAACCCCTATTCAATAAATAGTTGGGAAAACTGGACAGCCGCATGGCGAAGGCTGAAACAGCATCTTCACTTCTCACGATGCACAAAAATTAGCTCCCAAGGAATAACAGACTTAAACCCACATCGTGACATGATAAGAATTCTAGAAGAAAATGTTGGAAAAACTCTTACAGGTATCATCCCAGGCAAAGAATTTATGAAGAAGACTCCAAAGGCAATCAGAGCAATAATAAAGATTAACCAGTGGGACCTGATGAAATTAAAAAGCTTCTGCAGAGCCAAAGGAATAATTAATAGAGCAGATAGACAGCCTGCATTGCAGGACGGGCAAACTATTTTCATGTTGTACATCTGATAAAGGGCTGATAACAAGAATCTCTGGAAAACCCAAATAAATCAGCAAGAAAAAAATCAGACAACCCCATTCAGAAGTGGGCAAAATGTATGAATGAAGATTTTCAAACGAAGATCGACTAATGGCCAGCAAAAAAAACACGTGGAAAAATGCTGAGCATCTCTTATCATCAGGGAAAAGCAAAGAAAGACCACAGTGAGATGTGACCTAACTCCAGTGAGAATGGCATTTGTCAAAATGTCCCCAAACAACAGATGCTAGTGTGGATGCTGAGAGAAAGGGACAATGATACGCTGTCGGTGGGACTGCAAATTAATGCCATCTCCTTGACAGCGGTGTCCCAATACCTCAAAGAGCTGAAAGTAGACCTGCTATTTGACCCAGCAATGCCACTACTGGGGATTCACCCAAAGGAGAAAAAGTCATTTATAAAAAAGGCTCTTGCACTTGATAGTTTATTGCAACATGATTCACAACCACAGAGATGTGGCATAACCCAGGTGGCCATATTTCAATACAGGAGTATTGATACTCAATACAGGAGATTAATAAGATATGTTATGTGTCTACCATGGAGTACTATGCAGCCACGAAAGACAGCAAACTAATGTCTTTGTATCAACCTGGTTGGAACTGGAGACTTCTAAGTGAAGTATTGCAAGATTAGATAAGCAAACACCACATGTACTCACCTCTAAGCTAAACTCATCATTCCACACTCCTGAGCACACTTGGAAGTGAAACTCAGCAGACACCAAGCAGGTGCGGGTGGAGGGGGATGGGTAAATTCTCACCGCAACGGTTCAAGGCACACTGAGTACACGTATAACTTTGACTCAAACTGAAAAAAAGTGAGTCGTGTAACCCAAAGGTTTGTTCCGCTGTAATATTCTGAAATTTAAAAAAAAATGAGAAAAGAAAAGATAATCTTAGGCATTTTTTCAACTTCAGCAAAATTAAAAACCGCCTTGTATGTTACATAGTAACAATGCTTAGAAGTTCTGAGGTTAGGAATTCCAATGAAATTCAATGTAACTGCTGTGACAAATTATGACTTGATGTTGAGAATACTTGATTCTCCTACAAAGCCTAGCAGCAGACACAATCCTGAGAATCTGTTTTTGGGTGTCAACTCTCAGTGACACTTGGTAAGGAAGAATTCTGAGGAGCTTCCCGATGTGCTAACTTAGCAGCCTACACCCTCACTCCTCTGTCGCTGAACCTTTCAAAAAGCACGCACTGTTTCTGTCCCTAGAGGCAACATGCATAACTAGGGTAGTTAGTACTGAGTTTTAATAATAAAAATTATGTCTACTTTTTTTTGTACATAAACTATGCACTAAGCATGGTGCGGAGTGTTTTTACATCCATCCAGAGCCTATCACAGAAATATGGTAGACAGCGAATGCTTGATGAACAAGAATCTTGTTTAGTTTCCTGCTAAACAACCAGACCTTGGAAACCCTACATAATTCTGCATGGCAGGTCCAATTTTTAAGCCCATTGGATAGATGATGATACTATTGACACTGCCATTTACTGAGTTCCTGCTAGATATGTAATATCATTAAATATTCACCATATGCATTTAATTTATGAGAAAATAAAATAACTTTCCAAAAGTCAGCCAATTTGAGGCCAGTTAGTCTCCACTGAGACTCAGAAAGAATCTTATTGCTACTCTGTTTTTATCTACTACCAGTGTAAAGATAGTAAGTGGGAAAATAAATGGATATCTTTTCCTTTTAACAGGAAATGATATCCACATGTTATTTTGTTATATAATTGGTAAAGTCCAATTTTTGCAATATTTTAACATTGCTAATCATTACTCCTCTTCTTTTAGGTTTGAACCCATTTCTCTTGCTAGTGCAGATATTTAAAAACCTGGTTCTTCAATTTTCCCTTAATTTTATTTATTTTTTGCGTAAAAGTATGCTAAGCTTGGTTTTTCCATCCTACCATGATTTCCAAAGTCTTAGTTGACGACAAGGATTACCTGGGGCTCTTATCTACAACAATGATTTGATCTGCCTCAGAGTCGGTTTATAGACAGATCTCATTTATTGAAATTAGCCATTCACTGTGGGACCTCAAGGTCACACACAAAGTGCTCACCAGACGCTTGTTGAGTGAAGAAGTGTAGGCTTCCCTTATCAATCTTTGCAAAGTAATTTGTGAAGTTGTAGAGAGGAAAGGCAAAGAAGTGATGACTGCTCTCTCCCCAGAATAATCTGGATTCATTCATTAATACTGTTCACTAGTATAGGAATTTAGTCAACTAATAACCTAACTGACACTATCTTTCTGCTAATGTTTTTCTATCTTTCTCATCTGAATATTACATAAGATTTGTCAAATACTGACATGAGACATTGAGTCTGGTAGCATCTGTGACTTGAAAATTTATGAATATCCTGAACTTACTTTTTTGATTTTTAAAATGCTTCTGAGTTTTATTAGTAATCAGTTAATCTGCTCCTAGTTTCTTAAATTGACCTTCAGTTGCTTTTTGAAAAACTAACACTTTTATCCCTGTCCTGTCTTGTGGCATTCCTCCAGCCCTCCACTTACAAATCTTGAAAGTGTTTCTAATATCCCAACTCAGGAACAGATGCTACGTGAACTGGATGAGTTGAGTAACTCACATCTACTAGTTAAACACTTACCATTCATGCGTTTAGTGGACTGCCTTTGTTGAGTTCCCTATAGTATGTCCGGCTTTGTGCAAGAAACCCAGGACATGGCAATGGGTGAGATGTGGCCCTCTGACTTTAGGCAAGAATTAAAAAAAACGAAACAATTATATTATGATAGAGATAAGTGCAGGCTGCCTATGAGGGAGTGAGTAGAGAAGAGGCCTTCTGTGTCAGCCTGACATCAGAGAAACCTTCCAAGGAGAGCTGATCCTTGGGCTGTGGCTAAATGGATGGGTGGGATTGGTCAGGCCAAGACTTGGCAGAAGGACCTTTTAGGCAGAAACAGAGCACTCGCCAAGCATGCAGGTAGGGTGGGGTGGGGGGATGAGGGTCAAGCGAGGACTAGAATTGAGGAGAATCTTGGCCCTTTTTCTGCAATACTCAAAGCAGGATTGCTTAGGCAATATAGTCATTAAATGATCCTCTATCTGTCCTCTCCTTAAACTTGTCTGGTGGTGGCAGTGCTGGGCTCAGGAGGCAAGCACCCACCAGTAGCAATATAAGATGGGAACTTGTATGGAAGCAATACTGCCCCAGCCAATGATCTGAAAGGCTCCGATTCCTGTGGGGCTGATGAGAGAGAATGAGCGATTTTGTTAAGTGGATTCTGAGGAAGCCCATACTCGTTTAAGTCTTATTATAAGCACATGCCTTGTATAATCACGTTAGTTAGTGCCCTGTGCTCCTTATCCCTCTCACAAAGCCGCCTGGAAAGCTAGGATTTATATTTATCCCTGATTGTGCTGTCTGTAATCAAGAGGCTTTGCATTCGGCTCCCGCAGCAGTTTCCATTTAAATAAAAATAAAATTGAAATCAAATGCTGCATTTTGAGTTGCTCTGCTCCCCTTACCATTTGCTAATCAGCCCTTCTTTTGATTTGACCTCAGAAATCAGAGCCTCTGAAACTGCATACACGCCGTCCCTGTGTTTGTGGACTGGACTTGCTCTCGGATCTCCCACAGGGGGGCTTAATACAGCTCAGCTAAATGAGTGTTCCTCAAGGTGTGGGCTCAAAGCATGCACACCAGAATCACTGGGCTGCTCGGACCCCACCTGGGCTTTCTGCATCCAAACTTCTGGAACTATTGCCCAGGTATCAGGATTTCAACAGTCTCTGGTTGACTCCTACAAGTTGTAACTAGTATGTGCCCCTAATCTGGGCGCTATGTGCTAGTGTGAGGGCTTCCAAGTTGGGTAAGACCAGTTCCTGTGCCCAAACGACAGTCTGGGGGGGTCACAGATGACCACACTCATTTCATCCAAACTGGTAAGTGCAGGGTGGAGCACACGCTGGGTTGATAGATGCTGTGTTCTGGCCTGGTGATGGGTGGTGGCACAGGAGCTGTGTCACAACTGATAAAAAAAATCAAAGTTCGTAAATGATTTTAATTTTAATTTTTTTATTAAATAATAAACACATAGATCATGTATACATTAATGCATTTATGGGGTACAGTGTGCTGATTTCATATAGAATTAGGGATGCTTACATCACACTGGTTATATATACTTCATCTCGTTTACTAATTATTGTGTCAAGACATTTATACTCTATACTAATAGATCTGACATGTACCCTTGCATTATGCGCCATAGGTGTGATCCCACCATTCACCATCCCTCGATCTGACCTCCCCCTCCTTCCTGTCCTCCCTCCTCCTTCCTTCATCCTAGGCCATAGTTGTGATCTATTCTTCATATGAAAGTGTGAGTGATTGTAAATTGGTTTCATAATAGTATTGAGTACGTTGGATTTTTTTTTCCATTCCTGAGATACTTTACTAAGAAGAATATTTTCCAGCTCCATCCATGTAAACATAAAAGAGCTAAGGTCTCCATCTTTTTTAAGGGTGCATAATATTCCATGGTATACATATACCACAATTTATAATTCATTCATGGGTTAATGGGCACTTGGGCTTCTTCCATGACATGACTATTATGAATTGAACTGCAATGAACAGTCTGGTATAAATATGTTATAAAGTGATTTTTGGCCTTTTGGATATACACCTAGTAGAGGAATTACAGGATCAAATGGCAGGTCTACTTTTAGATCCCTGAGTATTCTCCATACTTCTTTCCAAAAGGGACATATTAGCTTGCATTCCCACCACAGTGCAGAAGTGTTCCCTTTAATCCACATCCACGCCTACAAATGGATCCCTACATCTGTACTTTTGGGATTTTGTTATGTGAGCCACTCTTACTGGAGTTAGATGATATCTCAAAGTGGTTTTGATTTGCATTTCTCTGATGATTAAAGATGATGAGCATTTTTTCATGTGTCTGTAGGCCATGCACCTATTTTCTTCAGAGAAGCTTCTGTTCAAGTCCCTTTCCCACAATGAAATGGGATTACTTGTTCTTTTCTCATTAATAAGTTTGAGTTCTCTGTGGATTCTGGTTATGAAACCTTTGTCAGAAGCATAACCCGCAAATATCTTCCCCCATTCTGAGGGCTATTTGCTCACTTTACTTACTGTGTTCTTGGCTGTGCAGAAGCTTTTTGGTTTGATCAGATCCCAATAATATATTTTTGGTGTTGCTTCAATTGCCCAAAGGGTCCTCCTCATAAAGTATTCTCCAAGGCCAATTTCTTCAAGTGTTTCTCCTGCCTTCTGTCCAAGAATATAGTTTCATGTCTTAAGTTTAAATCTTTTATCCAGTGAGAGTCAATTTTTGTTAATGATGAAAGGTGTGGGTCCAGTTTCAGTCTTCTACAAGTCACCAGCCAGTTCTCCCAGCACCATTTGTTAAATAGGGTATATTTCCCCCAATTTATATTTTTTATGGGTTTATCAAAGATCAAATGATGATCAGTGTCTGAGTTTATCTCTTGGTTCTCAATTCTGTTCCATACATCTACCTCTCTATTTTTGTGCCAATATCATGCTGCTTTGATCACTATAGATTTATAGTATAGTTTGAAGTCTGATAGCATGATTATTCCTGAATTTTTTTTTATTTCTGAGTAATGTCTTGGTTATTTGAGGTTTTTTCTGGTTCCATGCAAAATGAAGTACTATTTTTTCCCAGATCTTTAAAGTATGATGGTGGTGCTTTTTTTTTTTTTTTATTAAATCATAGCTGTGTACATTAATACAGTCATGGGGTACAGTGTGCTATTTTTATATCCAATTTGAAATATTTTCATCAAACTGGTTAACATAGCCTTCATGTTATTTTAATATTGTGTTAAGACATTTATATTCTCCACTTAGAAAGATTCACATGTACCCTTGTAAGATAAACCATAGGCTTGATGCCACTAATTACCCTTGCTCCACCCATCTGGTGGTGGTGCTTTGATACAGATTGCATTAAATTTGTAAATTGCTTTGGGTAATATGGACATTTTAATAATGTTGATTCTTCCTAGCTATGAGTATGGTATGTTTTTCCATTTGTTAATATCTTAGCTATTTCTTTTCTCAGAGTTTCATAATTCTCTTTATAAAGATCTTTCATGTCCTTTGTTAGGTAAATTCCCAAATATTTCATCTTCTTTGGCATAACTATAAAGGGAATAGAGTCCTTGACTGCTTTTTCAGCTTGACTATTATTGGTATATATGAAAACTACTGATTTGTGAGTATTGATTTTGTATCCTGAGATGCTAATGTATTCCTTGATCACTTCTAAGAGTTTTGTGGTTGAGTCCCTGGGGGTTTCCAAGTATTAAAATCATATCATCTGTGAAGAGTGTAAGTTTGGTCTCCTCTGACGCTATTTGTATACCCTTGATCACTTTCTCTTGCCTGATCGTGATGGCTAAGACTTCCATTAGAATGTTGAAAGCAGTGAAAACAATGGGCAGCTTGCCTGATTCCTGATGTGAGTGGAAATGTTTTCAGTTTTACTCCATTCAATATGATATTGGCTGTGCGTTTGCTGTAGGTGGCCTCTATCTATTTAAGAAAAGTCCATTCTATACCTATTTTCTTAAGTGTTCTGATTATGAAAGGATGCTGGATATTGTCAAAAGCTTTTTCTGCATCTATTGAGAGAATCATATGGTCTTTGTTTTTTAGTTTGTTTATGTGATGTATTATATTTGTAGATTTACGTATATTAAACCAACCTTGAGACCCTGGGATAAAACCAAAGTGGTCATGGTGTATAATTCATTTGACGTGCTGCTGGATTGTGTTTGCGAGGATCTTATTGAATATTTTTGCATCTATGTTCATTAAAGATATTGGTCTGCAGTTTTCTTTTCTTATTGGGCTTTTTCCTGGTTTGGGGATCAGGGTGATATTTGCTTCATAGAGTGTGTTGGGAAGTATTCCTTCTATTTCAATGTTTTGGAAAAGGTTAAGTAATATAGGTGCTAGTTCCTCTTTAAAGGTTTGGTAGAATTCTGATGTGAAGCCATCTGGTCCCAGACTCTCCCTTTTATAGGAGATTTCGTATGGTTGATTTTATTTTAGTACTTGATATATGTCTGTTCAGCATTTCCAGTTCTTTCTGATTAAGTCTAGGAAGCTGGCGTGCTTCCAAGTATTGGTCAATTTCTTTCAGATTTTCCTATATCTGAGAAGAAACTTTTTTTGTAGTATTCATTAAGGATTCTTTGAATTTCTGAGGTGTCTGTTGTTATTTCACCTTGGTCATTTCTGATTGATGATGTTAGGGACTTTAATTTTCTATTTTTGGTTAAGTTGGCCAAAGGTTTATCAATTTTGTTGAATTTTTCAAAAAACCAACTTTTTGGTTCCTTGATCTTTTGAATAATTCTTTTGTTTTTGATTTCATTTAATTCTGCTCTAATTTTAGTTATTTTTTTTCTTCTGCTGGATTTGGGGTTGGAATGTTCTTCCTTTTCCAGTTGCTTAAGCTGTCCCCTTAAGTTATTGACTTCTTCGCTTTTCATTCTCTTGAGGAAGGCTTGCAACACTATAAATTTTCCTCTTAGGACTGCCTTTGCAGTCTCCCACAAGTTCCGATAATTCGTGTCTTCATTATTTTTTTTGTCTTTTTTTTTTTTTTTTTGAGACAGAGCCTCAAGCTGTCCCCCTGGGTAGAGTGCCGTGGCATTACAGCTCACAGCAACCTCCAACTCCTGGGCTCAAGCGAGTCTCTTGCCTCCGCCTCCCAAGTAGCTGGGACCAC